>JAHZNI010004300.1:0-12828 GCA_027744415.1 Seira ritae | reverse complement strand
CCATCTTTTGTTGTCGGACGGCTGAGTATTTATTTTCATTTCATTAGATGGAAGGTCAATTTTGATATTGATACCAAATCATAGAGATGAATTATTTGCTCAGCAAACTTCTAAGAACAATGAAAAGTTATGGCTTATTGTTAGTAAATATTTACTGCTGTTGATTAATTCATTACGCTGTCGTCTTAAAAGGCTCGTCTAGAAATTGGCCATGCAATTATTACGTGTCTAAATGAATCCGGAACTTGATTTTATTTTTTAAAATCGGCAGACTGCTAACATTGTGATTTTAACAGGGTGAGTCACGGGGTAATCCGAGACTACTTCGGATCTAGGTATGTATATACAAAGGACTGAAGACTCAGATTAGGTCTTTTGTCTTCCTCTTGTACTGTGTAAATATTGAAAAACTGAACTTCGAACTCCTTTTTCCGCTTCATGCATTTCCATTTCTCGTTGTTTGGATTTCGGAGATTCAAATTTTCTATAAGGACTACGCTGAACGAAGAAAAAAGCTGTTTGTCAATCAGTCAAAATTTTCCAAAAAACGTCTTGCTTTCGCTCGTGTAGTTTTTAAACTCTAAATTATTAGTTCTTCTTGTCTTTAGGATGCCTAGTTTTTTAGACAAACCAGGTTCGCTAAATCTACATACTTGAATTGAATACGGAAAGTTAGTTCTCATGTGTTTCCCATTATGTCCCTACATTTGAAATTACTGTGAAGTTTTACTTTGACGTGGTGACACATGAACTATTTTTGGCATTTTCTATTTACTTTAAACAAAGAAAGTCCATTCGTTTTAATGGTTAAAAGATGCGTTCGCAAACAAAAAGATTGGAGACGACCTTGTTTTGTTTTCGTGGGATGAGCACATGCATGTAAAAATGCTCTAATAAACAAAGAAATTGTTGCCCATCTCTATCTCTGGCTAGAGAGGAGAGGATGAACCGAATTTCTCATGACTCATGACATTCATGCATTTTAGCGGATTATCGCACATGCGATTGCAATTAAAGAGGATAAATGGTCTTGATCATGACATTTTGCGCAAACACATTAAAGAGTCAGTTCTCATTCGACACAGAATAAATGAAGCTCAATTCAAGGCCAAAAAGTCAGAAAATTGCGTAATGAAAAAGGATCTATATTTCCCTAAATTCTGATTCTGTACAATTTTAATTCGGGGCTAACAATTGGAATCGAAATGAAAAGCTACTCTTAACTTTAAAGAAATGAGAATCAAGATGCAACGTGCGTTGAAAATCAATGAGGCATGCTTGGTTCATTCGGGTCGGGTCCAATCTGGGGCTCTCCAACTTGTTAGCAATTTCCCTCAAACCATTTTTTCTGAATGAAATTCTACCTGCCACAACCACTGCTACCTACCTATAACTATGTTTAAACACTATATTATTTTCGCTCTCTACTTCACCCGTCCATTGCCTTCTCCTCTTACACTGTTGCATGTTGACAGCCCGGTGACACAATGAATAGGTAAGTCAACATGTCACTTGTGAAGCTTTCATTAGTCAGTAATTTGGTGCTCTGGGACAAGTTCCATTAATAAGGCACTTTTTATCATGATAATAATAATGCAGGACGGGTGTAACAAAACATGAATACCTAAAAAACTGAATAAAGAGCTTGTCATCATTACTCTCATCAAACTTGTTTTCCTTCTGAATTGTCCTAATCATTATTATTATTACTTATCTACTCACTTTGAGCATTATTGTATTCCCTCATTCAAGTTCGTGAGCCAAATTACCTACTGGGGCTGCTGATAAAATTACTCTTCAAAGTTCTACACTTACTTACCTCAGTCATGCATGTATATCAACTGATTGCAAATGAAACAGATTATCCACAATGAGCTTTTCTAGTGGCTGTTGCTGGATAAAACTAGATTAAGATTTTGGCTGATTAGAAAACCAAGTTTATTGGATTGGAGCGAGAGCGAATGCGATGTAAATAAATTATGACATGTAAGCAGAAAACACTTTTTCTTTTGTCACATAATCTGATGTGTGGCTTTTTGCTAGAAACCTAATTTACATCTGAATGAACACTTTAGTATTCATATCGCCAGAGGCAGATCTACCAGTATGCAAAATTAGCGAGCTGGAAATTCCATTGCATAGATCTCGACCTGGACAAATCAAAATTTATGAAGCGTACTCTAATCATTGTTACTACGACTTTGATTTTTTGCACTATGGCCAGAGGCAAAATGACATCTAGGATTGTGCGAGGTTCGGGTTCAGCTAGTTTCTGAAATAGCTTTGATGTTCAAAGTGAATATTAGCGAGCAAGGGTGATTCAAAATCCTTACATTGTCTTCTAAAAATACCTCTGTCTAAAATAATTTTGCAATGATTGAATTGAATTTGCGAAAGATAAATTGCGAATGATTGCCTTTGAATAGGACAGGAGTGCAGAAAAGTTAATTGGGTGCTTCTTATCCTTTGTTACAAAAATAATGATTTGCTTCTTTCACAGGAAAAAGGACGAAGAAAAATACCTGTGAGCCCACCACTTCACAAATTGGTACAAACTCGTTTTTACATATATTCATCCACTTCAGGAATTTATGTATGTGGGCTGGTGCAACCATTCTTCTTGAAAAGCGGAAATTCTTTTCTTCAGAAATTGCCAACGTACTTTTATTTTAAGAAGAGCCATCCTTCTGTGAACAAAGAGGAAAAAGAAATTGAATTGGCCAGCAGGCAGTGACAAAATACTCTCAAGACAAGCTAGAAACGACTATGTAGTTTTCGGGTAGCAAATTAGCCGTGGATGAAAAAGTGGACTAATCCATTCATTTCAGGAGTGATGGTCATCATCGTTATTGCGTAATTACGTTGAAAAATATTGCTCCCGCTGCATATATGCGTGTCTGGTGATAAAAATCTACCTTTCTAAATTGCCGTACATATGTACATATGTATGGCTTTACTTAAAAACTGTCACAAAAATAGCACTGCCTAAGTATTTCTCCGGATCACGAAGTGGACTAATCTTGAATTGCCTTTATCGAAGTGACAGTGACGGAGAGTGTACCCCGAATAATGTAGTTAAGTGTTTCCACTTCACCAATTTTCTATCTAAGAATGCAAGAGTGAAAAAGCAAGGACGCGTGGTGGGGAGTGAGGAGGGAAATTGCGTCATTGAATTACTCTTCAGGAACCAGAACATGCATCGCCTAGAATTGGTTATTTAAGTGTTAGACGTGAAAAGAAAACAGGAGTGTCTGGCAATCGTAATTATTGCTGTATTGTGATTATTCTACAATTTTTCCTCTTTAAATTAAGAACAAACTAAAGAAACCCACGTCTTTGAAGAATTCTCCTGAAAAAAAGTCAAAATAAATATACTTTTACAGCCACGAACTATTCAGAATCAAAATCAGACTTCCGAAAAGAAATCAAATTAAGTTTGCTTGTGTGAAACATGATCTCCTGAATAAAAAAATTTCTTTCGGTTTTCCACGAAACTATATAACTCAATGGCAGAGAAAAAGTTTGTAAATGGACAACACATAATAATAAATAATATATTACATCAAATAACAATTGACGAAATGAGTATCTCTTCTCATCATTCAGAATGAAGCTGTAATTTCCCAACGTACTTAAGAAATGCAATTTTTTCCACCAGAGAAAAAACCCTTGGAAAAAATAGGATCTCATTATTGACAATAGGAACGGCATCATCGTTTCTTCACATCCCCCCTCCTCATCTATCGTCTATTGACTCATTCATCAGCGTTATTGATGTCGAGAGAATACAAAAAATGTGAGAAATGAGAGAGTGTAGATTGTAGATGTGAAAAAAAACTTCTTTGAAAACATAGTGAAAGTGAATACTTTTCTTCTGTGAACTCAATAGCTTTCTTTTTTTCTCATCGCTGTTGTCACGCAGGGAATGGTGGTGAGAACTGGGAAGATACGTATATCATCGTAATTTTCTTTCACTTTCCATTAACAAAGGACCCACTGTCGACTCAAAAGGAGCATGACATTTTTCGTCTCATTCCTTGAAAAGGAAGTTTCAGTGGTGGATTGAAGTGCCATAAAAACGTTAAATGAAACGATGATAGTGTAGTCGTAATACATAGTGCAATACCCCCGTTCCAGTTAAAGCAAAAGCATACTATTATCATAGCAGTTTTAATAATTCTTCTTCCTGGAAGAAAATCTTCATTCTATTTCATCGTCTTCGTCGTTTTAATAAATCTAGTGAGAAGATGGAATCTCAGAAGAAGAAGAGGGATCGTGAAACGGTACTAGCTTCAGGGGAATCCTGGGGCGATCTGGAAGAAAATCTTCATTCTGTTTCATCGTCTTCGTCGTTTTAATAAATCTAGTGAGAAGATGGAATCTCAGAAGAAGAAGAGGGATCGTGAAACGGTACTAGCTTCAGGGGAATCCTGGGGCGATCTGAGTAAGCCATCCTGCCGAAGATGTCTTCACGGCCGTCATCATCATCGGAGGCATAATCATCGCGGTAGTTGTTCCGCCAACAACGTTGTTGTCGTTGCTAATAAAAGTAATGCTGGCGATGATATCATCCGTGTGAGTTCTTTGAAATCTCTGGAATTGCCGACCTCAACCTCAACTGTTGAGTTTCCTGAAAATCATATTAGCTCTAATGCAATTCAGTGCGGCGGTGGCCTACTTAAGTACGTTAAAGGTTCCACTCTTCCTAGTCCACATGAAAATGACTTTTCCACTCCGTCGTCGACGTTGGCATTGTCATCCTTATCAGGTTGTTCAACATGGAAAGTGCAAAGCCAACCGCAGTGCATCGTGAAAAACCCCGCCTTGAGGTATGGAAAAAAATTATTTTTAGCTTTGTAGTAATTTACAAGTCAGTGATAAAGCTGACATTGAAAATTCATAAAAATATGCATAGTTATCAGGTCTTTGATAATTTTCATTAAATGCGGAGATGTAAAGCGTGATTCGTTGCATTTTTTTCAGAGATGAAAGCATCCAGGACCACTTAAGCTCCTTAGGTGCCTCACAGTCTCTCAGAGAAAAACTGATTTCACATCCTCCTCGCCAACATTCCACCGCGAAAGCAATATTTCACAGCACAAATTCCCAGTGTTCCAGTCCAAAAAAGTTCTCAGCATATCATGTGATATTTACTTTGAAAAAGTTTAAAATGTTCACGATGCTTCTCCAGCTAATACTGACACCCTCTCATACTTTCCTCTGTTGTTCCTGCGTGTATAGCTACAAATTCAAAGGTCATGGATTCCTCGCAATCGCCTCTTTCATCATCATCATCGACATCTTCCTTGAGTTCAATATTACATTTCAATATGTCAAGTGGGTGAAGATCCCAATGTTTTGGAGGATACTCAGATTCCACGAACGCATCACCACCGGCTTGACATCCATCGACAAACAAATCAAGGGACTGGAGTGACGCAGACAGCTCTTTCGGAAGGTAAAAGTAATACAAAATGTTGTAAAATACATATTTCCAAAAACAATGACGCAATTTATGATGCGGAAATATTGGGAAAATAAATGCGTACCGTTGAAAAGGATGTTTTGTTCCTATAAAATTGCCAAGGCGGGTACTGGGTACATATAGTAATACCAAGTATACTCTGCGGACCTCTTTCGTTCAACAACCGTAAAACGAGGTCTAAGTATCAGTAAACTTGTCAGAAATCTCATTTCCTCCCTTTATTCATTTGCAGTAAACAATATGATTCATAAAATAAAAGTCCGTTTTACTCCAGCCTTTTTCCTAAGGTGGCTCGTTCTTTCCATATTTTCAGATGAAAATCTCCTTCAAGATGGCCCTTCTTCACACGAAAACCCGGAAAGGACAGGGAAGGAGAGGAAAGTCAACACTATCATAAATAATAATAAAAGAGGCGAACACGACAGTAATGTTGTGTCTGCGGCTCCTTCTCAGCGACAAAAATCGTGGAGGGAAAACGGCGGAGGTGTTGCTGGAATCCCCCTTGTTCGTGCATACTCCACAGGGTTTATTTCTCTGGTGGATGAGGACAATGAATCATCTTCGTCTGCAGGTGCATTGGTCGGGGGCAGCATGATGATGTTGACCCCTCAACTGGTGGGTTTGTCTGGGGCGGAGGACGCATCCTCTCGATTACTAAGAGCTGGGCCATGCCTTTGCTGGAACACGACGGATGATGGACTGAAAAGGGAGGTGGAATGTAAATGCACTGGACAGGAAATGACGAGTGTTCCCAGTTCATTACCCTCAGATATCCATCGACTGTAAGTCAACCTACTTTTATGGCAATAATTTTTTGGAACTTTCGAAATGGCTTTATAGAAATGGAGAGAGATCATAAATAGCATAATATCCCATGCGGCTTTAGGCAATATTCCGTAGAGTTGAGTGAGCTGAGTTCGTCAAACAAAAGGATAAGGTGGGCTGTAACAAAGGACTCCATAAAAAAACTTAATTTTATCAGCGTGAAATGACTCAAAGTATAGAGGGAAAGCATTCCTCGCATTTTTACTACCTTGCTGGGCAGCATCGAGAGCAAAAAAAAAGAGAAAAATATTATTGTGTAATTGGTCCACTGGGGAAACAAAAGCAAAGCTTTTTTAGTAGCATTCCTTGTAAAAGTTCCTTTCATCAAACTATGCAAGGAAGACCTAATGTACCTTTTGTCAAAAGGTTGATAATAACAATATGATGTGTAAAATAGTACATCGTAGAAAAAATCTCTTCTTTCCTGGTGAAAGTGCAGGGATGTAATATCTAATATGCTCTCCAGCGATGGCATCACCATCATCATCAAAGGAAATGCATAATCTCAAGGGTTGCTCTTGCTCGAGATGTAGGGAATTGAAAGGCTTTTTATTCATTTCCCTGTTTTATTGTGTATTTTGTATTGCGCATTATGTTTTACCGTACATTTGAAAGCATCTCACAAAGCATGAAAGGCTTCCTTCCTTTGTCCCCCTGAATATTTTTTTTCTTTGTTAGGAGGGATCCTTTCCTTTTGTTCGCTTACTACCACTATAACTACAATACTTACAAGTTCCATTTGATTCCATGCATTACAAATCGATTGTATATGGTCCATTTACTCCGGAATGTGAGAAAACAAAAAGTTCGAACTTCTTCTTTCTTCTTTGTGGTATGTGATAATGATGTAAATAATCTTTTGAACGATTAACTTTTCACTTGTGGTTTCCTCACGTCAACTTCTTCAAAAAAGAAAGTTGTAGTTCGAACTCTTTCTTTCTTCTTTGTGGTATGTGATAATGATGTAAATAATCTTTTGAACGATTAACTTTTCACTTGTGGTTTCCTCACGTCAACTTCTTCAAAAAAGAAAGTTGTACTTTCCCCAAGTTTGAACGTAACTTTGAGAAGTAGAAGTGAGACTTATTGTTCAATGTTCACATCACACCCACCACTACCACACCGCCATGAATAAAACTTTAAGCTTAAACTGGAACTGGAAGATACAGAGAGTTAATGCTCTTTTACTGCTACACTATAGTTTCTTTCATACAAAAGCTTTGTAAACTTGGATGAGACTTAGGAGGCGAGAAGAAGACGCCAAAGTGTTGAGAAAAACCCGGGAGCTGTCAGATCCATGTATATTTAAAAGGGGAAAGTCGATAGATAATCCCTCCCTGAAGTAGAACGTACAGCGTGTCAGTCGTCCGTCAGACGAGAGAAAAAATGTAAATGTATTCACCTGATATTTTAAGGAAATTATTATGCATTACCTATTTGAAGAGAAGCACACGGCACACACATCACTATCACCAGCAGGGGATAGGGTATGTTTACTTATCTGCTCGTCTGGAGAAAAACGCTTAAAGTTTCATGAATATTGGAAAGAGTGATTATTATGTTATCGCTTGAATGCGCGGATGCTGTCTTTTTGTAAAAAAAATGGAATAAGGAAAAATGAGAAAAATATTCACATCTACATTTTTAGGATGATGTATTCCCCTTGTCTGCTAAAATAAACTGGATGATCAGTTACGTGTTCGAAAACAAAGTCTAGCTTAAAAAACGGCCTGGCAGGAGTTCGCATTATTACTTAGCCCGACATTACGAGCAAAGCATAAAATGTATTTTTGTGCCTTTAGCTTTGGACAGATTAGCGGATTTTTAGGATTTTATTCTTTGTTCCAAAATCGCTTTTAAACTCAAATATTTTATCCTGTTTCGGAGGAGGGGATTTTATTCAAGGCTTTTTATGTTATTATCATACAACTGAAGAGCAAAACGATTACTAGTGAATGCCTTTTGGGAAAATGGCGATGGCGAATCGTTTCAATAAAGCACAAATTGTCCATCGCTTTATGTTTTGTTTGCACGCAATTCTGAAAACACGGGATTTGCATAGATGGGGGAAATTGTATTTGGTTTGGACAAGGGCAAAGCTGAAAATGGCATCAATCGATGAATGCAAATGATTTTTTGTTGTCAAATCCTTTCTCTATCCTCCATTTCCTGCACTAGGTATATCTATGTACGTACGTAAAGAGTTTAGCGAGAAGGTTCAAATTCAGAATTTCACTTCGTCCTCCAAAAAATACGAAGGTATGGATGATGATGGGATTTCAAGATTTTCCACTTCTTCAAGAAAGTGAATCCGAAAATGTCGAAATGGTTATTGATAGGGGAAATCGCAATATCCATATGAAATCATGCGAGGAAATTCCCGTAATTTGTAGGAATACTGGAATACATACTTACATACAAATATGCAAAGTAGTTTACTCACGTTCAAATTTGTTTTGCTTACTCAAGCGCTTTTTCATATAAGCCTGTTTTCTTTTCGGTCTGCTGGATCCAAAAAAAAAAGTTGCAGAGATTTAAGTTTATGAATGGATTTGTGTGATTGTGAATTTTCATGCTGGGCTTACTATTTACGTCAGTGTTGAATGATCCGGGAGCTTGAAAACGGATCTACCGGAGTCATGTTTAAAGTCAGTAGCAGAAATGAGATTAGGCCAAGCTCAATAGCAGTAGCGTCTCTCGTAGGCGTATTATGGGAATCCATTCTTGCTCATTTTTTGAGATTACACGATTGATTTGATATAGATATTTGTATTGAGTTTATTCAGGAAGGAATAGGCTAAACATTCAATTTTAACAGGTCTTATCTTAAGATAGGACAGGAAAAGTTCTGAATGTCCTTTTTGTAAGGGAGGAAACAGAGTCAGATTTTTATGGAAAAAATTTTGCGATGCTTTTTGCATAACTTTGTTGAGAATAACTCAGTTCAACTCTAAGTAAAGAAGTGGTGTCTGTGGAAGATCATCTGAATCAGAACTGATGAGCGTCATGCATGCAAATTTCATTGGAACATGGAACGGCTCATTTCATTCTCGAGTGTGAAGAACTCTGCTCATTTAAGAACACGCTTGATTGCAGCCTATTGTAAGGTTGGAGGGGCTGTTTTGCATGGATTTCTGCGCACTTCAAACTTACATGTGTAATATACATACTTTTAAATGCGTTTCTCTAGGACTGTGGAACAAGCTGGAAACTTCACTACTTTGGGAAATGAGGACTTGAAGGCGTACGGAAACTCGTTAACTGAATTGTAAGTGAAAAATCATGAATAAATAAGTAATTCTTTTTTCTTTGCAAATCGGAAATGTTAATGGAACATGGTGGAAAAGGATGACTATCTTTTCGATTTCAAGGTCGTAGTTATTATTATAGAGGTACATTTTTCTGTTGATCTACATGAAAGATTCGGTTCTTAATTTTGCCCTTGTCTGCTTGTCTGTTTTCTAGGGTCTTATCGGAGCTGCCAACGTTTCAAACGCTACGGAACGGAACATTTCTGGGAATGAGGAAGCTGAACACAATGTAAGTTTTTTCCACTTTCTAGACTTCATTAAAGTTTTAGATACATAGATACTAGAAGCATACTGGAGGAATGTGGGTTCCGTTTCCTCTGACATCTAAACTAAAAGTCGCTGTCAAGCAAGCGACATATTTACTAATTCAGTATGTTTATGAACTTATAAGTACTTAAGTATTGTCATGTTTGAATGCAACAAATCCTTCCAAAGAATTTTTCATTTCGGGAAATTCTTTAGGGAAACCTTCGTCATTGAGTTCTATTGCATTTCGTGTCACTATTCTTTTCAGCAATGTAACAGCACGTCAACCTTTAAATGTCGTGACGTTTTCGCTGTTAAAATATAATAAAAATTTCACGATTTATATGTAATTATTTTTAGACTTAACTTTATAAAGCTTATCCAATTTCTTTTGAAGTCTTCAAAAAAAGCACATTATGAAAATTTAATTAAGAATAGCTGCATACGAACGAAGCTTAGGTAAATTTAGAGAGTCATGTCGTTGTTTCCCTGCTTACGTCAACACCGCAACAGGATCATGCTCACTTTCTCTGAGAGAAAGCACGCTTCAAACATAAATTAAGCTCAACATGTACTAGTGCCGGTGTCATCAAAGCAAATTTGTAAATTACGAACAAAGCACGTCCACCACCTATCCTCGTCCGCCTATTATGAAAACTGATACCTACACACTTTTTGTCTGGTAAAGCACAAGCACGTGTTGTACACATTTTTTCTCTGACTTTCTTGCAGATACATTCATGGGGCATCGGCATTAACCCAGATATCGGACGCTGTGTTCACTGTTTACCTCCCGGATCTTAAGCTGATGTAAGTTTTCTTTTCAAATCTTTATTCAAATGGATTTATCTTATGGGAGCAAGTGGTGCTGGCATAATATATTGCTTAATTTTACTTCATTAATCAGCACTGTTTGTGCAAGAGTGTCAAGAGAGTAATTAGCTGAAGTACATGCTCCATAAAGGAATCCTCCTCGGTGTGCAATTTCTTTGGATGATAAATTTTCCCGAGCGGAAATTGAACGTCATTTCATTTACTTTTTGAGACTGCCTTTGCCTCTCCTCGTGTCCTCATTTCACTTTTCTTTTTGACTCAAACTCCGTTTTCCTCAAATGTTTTTGCTTTCACTGGTTTTGGTTTTATGATGACGTTATTTTGTGACCTAAAAGGAGAACTTGTATTATTCCATTAAGGAAAATATTTAGACAGGGCAAAGCAAGAGCTACATTATGCTTTGGATGATAAGAACTCTTCCCCCTCTTTAAATAAGATAATATTTGGGATTTGGAAAGCCCTTGATGAATGTAATAGTGCGTTCCACTCAATAGTCAGTCAAGATAATTTTTCTTGAGTTGATGTGCTAACGAACGAACGAATACTGACTTGAGTGAAAAGAAAAATGTTAGCTCATCGTTTCATTACGCCTATTTCTTTGCTTCATTTCATTAAGCTTACTTTGAATAAGTAGACACATTAAAGGAAAGAAGTTGAGGATTCTTTCCCCGATTTTTTTCAAGTTTCTAGCTCAAGCTAGTCCAAAATGAGGAGAAAGTAAACTTTGCAATACTTAAAATTGGAATAAAAGTTTGCGTATGTAGTGAAATAAGAGCAGCTCATCATCTTCTACAGAAGAGAAAAAGGAGGCAGTAGTGATGGCACTTACTCCAGACTTCAGACATCTCTCTCTATCCTTTGCCACCTAGTAGGTATGTACTTTAGCATTATGACAATCTCTTGGCTCGGCTCCTTTGTTTGATGGAAGGAGGAGAGGCAGGAGATGAAAGCACTTCTTCCTCTATTCAGTGCACTGGAGCTGCGTGATTCAATTGTTTCTTTAGAAAAAAAAAGAACTTCTCCCCTTGCTCGCGTCCCCAGAGTTTTTTCTAGGCTAATGTAAGACTAAGTGAGTGAGGAAGATGAAAGTAAGTAGGAAGAAAAGTTCTCAGCTTGAGCCACATAATGTCACACTAATGCAACCAGAAAGACACAATGTTTGACTTTCGTCCCTTTTCTATTGGAAATGCGTGAAGAAAAGGAATGGAAAGTTCCTTACGTGGAGCCTTTTGATTTTTGTGAGACTTGTTAACTCGGCATAGGAAAAAGCAGATGTGGATGGAATTGAACGAGCTTTGCGTTTTCCTCCTCCCGCAATGAAAAACAAACAAGCGTGCGACATCGGTATTCTTTTATTCTGTTTACATCGCCTAAATTAATTAGGAAAGAGTAAGGCAGAGCCTTGCTGGAGTTGGAGTCACATCCATTGTCATTATTACAAAGCGAACTTGAATAATACTTGTCTTTATACTTGTTTATACATGTATCATTTTTAGGGAAAGTGATGGAGAGAATAAGGGAGGGCGCTGGATATGTCGATGTTCTTATTGTATGATTTAATTTTTCTATCTTTGAACAGACGTATAACGCACTCGAGCCTGGAAGTTGTCCCGAATTTCAGCCAGCTCCACATCAAGGCGGATGGGGCGCTTCACATGGTGTAAGTTGATTTGCTTAAAGGCATTGTTTTATTTTTAATACGATTGTATGTAGTAAATATTATGCCTTGGAGGTGAGACAGACTGAATTTTAGAGGCTTTAATATTTAATGTATGGAATGTTACATCACCGCCACATTTTCATATACCTAGAATTCTAGAAAATACGGAGCTCATGCACATTGTCAGTCGCAGTTTTTAAATATTGCTCGAGCTAAATCCAGATAAATTATTAGTCCTCCTGAATAAATAATCCGTTATTTTTGGGTTCTAATTCTAGTCTAAAGCGAAAAGTAAGATCCCTTCCTACTATTTCCATTCTTTTGAGTAATAGCTTCTGTGGGCGTTTTTAACTACCCGTATTCAGTGTTTGACTGGGGGTAATTTGCTAAAATGGAGGGAGCTTGAAGCTTGTTGTCCGTACTCAAATTCATACTTAATGCATTTATGGGTAAACATTTGGTGCCTG
>JAHZNI010004299.1:0-10075 GCA_027744415.1 Seira ritae | reverse complement strand
AAGGAGCTCCCATCAAGCTCACCGAGTCGTCTGCACTCAAATAGCAGCGGTTCTCGTCCGCAGCAAAGGATGTGGAACGACATGTAAATCCTCGTGCCTTTAAAATGATAGTTTGAAAAAAATAGAAATAAATAGGTATTGAAATAAAAAGGGCAAAGTGATATGGGCTTTTTATACTAGAATTGATTGGAAGTGTGGGTGTATAGGCACTTAACCTCTTCCCCGAAATAATTCTTCCTTTACCCAAAAGAGAAAGGTGTGACCTTTCACTTAACAAATTCTCGTGCCGTACCAAAGACATGGGTGAGGCGAGACGAAAAATAACTCAAACTATCTACTAGATATTTTCGATAGCTTCAATATAATATTTTTCAAGAATGGGTGAAAAATCAAACGTTTTCACAAAGTGCAAGACATTACATCGATTTATATACAGAAAGTATATATTTTATGTAGTCATACTTGAAGGCCCGCTCACATTTTTCACTAAACCAGCAAAATTTTCATATTACACGGGTCGATTCTTTCCTTTTTTCATTTAAAATTTAGGTTTTGAATTGGTTTCGGGTTGAAGTTTTGGTGTGCGTTTAAAAATGCAAAATATTTCTCACGAGATCACAAAGAGTTTGGCAATCCTCCCGAGACGCGGCATACTGTAACTCATCCATGGAAATAACGGAGACGTCTTGACGGGATGTGTAACGGCAATCCGGTAGTTCTTTTTTTGGAAAATATGATAAATATCGTTAAAATGCATATACTTAAGGCTTTCATCTTAGGTTTGCATGAGAATTGTTGATACTTACGTTTAACACATTGATTTTCAAAATAATCGATGGCGATGCCGTGCTGTCTCCTGAATGCACTTGGCTGCGTCCTGCGGTCCTCTCTACTCAACCGACATATTTTCATGGACTCGTCGTATTCCGCGGACCTAGAAAAGAATCACGCATGGTATACATTTATCCAGACTTTATTTGCCCGTCATATTTTTTTGAAGAGGAGTCCCACCTGCAAACGAATTCCGTTTCCATAAGGCACGACTTCTCACAGTCTGTTTTGGATTGGACAGAGCGCTCCTCTTTTATCATCAAATCCTTCGAGAAAGGCCCCAACTACTCTTTCAAAAGCCCATAATCTATCTCCACACATTTGTTGGAAGTTTGTAACTGCAAAAAGCACCACGTTTGTCATCATCATCATCATCTCAATATATATGGTATTTTACGTCTACTGTGCATTGCAGAGCCTGTTGCATTTTGTTATATACCTCCTTTGAAGCAAACTTTCTCGAAAAAGTTTGCTCTGGGATCTTCCCTCAGCTTATCGCGTCGTCCTACGGAATCCTTTTCATACGAATCACATCTAGATTTGTCATAATCTTCGCAGAAAAATAAGAAGAAGAAAAATGTCAGAAAAATATAGCTTATGTGCTCGTGATGTGAAATTCTAAAGATGATACGATATCTGATGACGCATTTGGTATTTACCGACACTGAAAGCTTTGCAAGAGGGACTCTGCCTGCAAACAGCAGTACAGTCCCGGGTAACGGCAGCTCCAGGCTGGTGGAGTAATCCTTGTGGATCCCCATCCGATAACGCGACTCCCGTCGTCTTTTCATACGTCTCTACCCCACCGAAGCATTGACCTAAAATGTGTTTTGAAAAATTTCATTTTAAAACCCAGACTGGACAAAAGAATTCCATTTTTCATTCTGGTCTCGCCTTTCGTAATATGAAACACGATTGCTAAGCATACATAACTCGAAACAATGGAATGGAAAAAATATAAATTCAAGGTCGTCCCATTATAAAAAAACTCGTGCAATTTTCTCCATTCGCGGAAGTTCTGGATTTAATGTGATTCCATTTTACTAGGGAAAAACTGTTACCGCACTATGATACCTTGATATAGATGATATGGCAATCGAGGAAATATAACTCGGTCGGGATAGGTATGAATAAAATTTTCAATGTTAATTCATGAGCATGTCGGTATATTTACCTTGTATACTACTAGGAAATATAACAGCAACTATGAGTACAACATATCCGAAGGCCGCTACAAGAGGCGGATGGCCAAAAGGCCGACCCTGTAAAATTAAAACAATGAAAACATTATTATTATGACATGATTTCGTTGAAACTATGTATTAATAGAAACTATGATCACAAAACTGATTGAATCACTCGGCAAAACCAAATTCGTAATTTTTTTGCATTTTCATTTCAAAAACATACGCGTTTCCAAAACACCAAGGATTTCAATGCCATTTCTCAGCAGACGAAAGAAAAGCTAGGCAAGGCACTTCAAAAATTCATTCAGTAAATTTTGCAAAGAAAAAGTAAATAATTGCTTTGAATCTTGAAAATCACGAGAAGAAGGTCATGTCAGCTTTCTGAAAGAGTCCCTGGAGGGAACGTCGCGAATGCAGGAAAGTAAAAGATTGTAAAAAAAATTGCATTTTCCCATCATATTCAAGATTCAAGAGCAATATTTATTATGTATTTTGCATATTGTGCCTCTGACTGTCACGGAGACTGACTTTTATGAAATGAACCATCCTCAAGGGAATGAAAATTCTCCGTCAGATTTAATGAATTACAAAAATGAGAAATGCACACTAAATAAATGACTGAATATGACTTATGATCATGAATGACAAAGTAAATCTAAACATTTGGAAGGGATGGGATGGGAAGTGAAATTACATGAATTAAATGTATGTGTAACGTGACGAAAATACTGGAAACATGCTTTCCAATTCTTGTGAATTACAGTATTCATCTAGCATGCATTGCACACAGGATGATAGTAGTAGTACGTGAATTTCTCACTTTGTAGCAGGTACGTAGCCAAATATTTTAACTGCATTCCGCAAAATGTGCTCTGAACTTCTTTACTTCGGAACAACCAGCCTTTCGTTCCAGGTTTGGAAAAAATCTAGATTCATTGTTAACTTGTTCCAGATTTCAAATATTTATAGCATTTCGCTAGGTCATTGTTGGCTTACATCTTTTATTTATTAAGCCGTAAAAAAGGAATTAAAAAAGTGCATTGTCATTCCTCGCTAAAATTCCTCATTCTACTTGTTTGTCAATGAATTGAATTCGTGCGAAAAAATAGTATATTTATGTCTCTTTCATTTTATTTTCGACGCGGTTCCTTATTATTATAATTTTTACTTTTTCAAGAGTCTCCTATGCATTGTGTAAGGGTGTGGTTACGTTTCGTTAGAATTGTACTTTTATTAGCAGGTGGAAGACAATAAAATGAAAGGGAATGATATGATAAAGGGAATGTTTCGAGCTGGGGCGATTGAAACATGAACATGATCACGAGTACTGTACTACAATAGGGAGTAGGAAAGTCAGCAAGGGGTAAAAAGATCGGTAATTTTTAATGCTCCATCCAACACAAAACCGGTGACTTGAACTGGTGCAACGCAACGTATCCAATTGTAATGTAAGGCGAAACGTGAGAAATTTCGAAATGGTATGGTTTACAAGGGGTAATCTAATAATGACTAATGATCATCATCATCGTCATCGTGTGTACTCATACGGCATGGATTTATAAAAACATGATAATTTGCAATTCAATGCTGCAACATCACATCACTTCGTATACATGAGCATTGTCATCATCAACAACCAAGCCAAAGCATACACATAGCATCAAAGTTGTGCCAGTTGTGTGATGTGATAGGTTTCCCTACACTCTAAGCACTAAGCATTGGAATACCTATGCATCAAGTTTTTTTTCGCTTACAGGTTGATTCCCAACTTCCGGTTCTGGTATTACAAGGTAC
Organism: Seira ritae; assembly: GCA_027744415.1. Taxonomy (NCBI): domain Eukaryota; kingdom Metazoa; phylum Arthropoda; class Collembola; order Entomobryomorpha; family Entomobryidae; genus Seira; species Seira ritae. The sequence continues at coordinate 6,263 of JAHZNI010004299.1, read as the reverse complement.
CTCTGCCTCTGCTCCCTTTACTCCCTACTGGATTGGACTACAAGCTGAATGAAATACACACGACTAGCTTTAACTGCTTTGTCTTATTTTCGCGTAGGGATGGAATAGAGCAGGGAACAAACTCATTCAACTGAACTCCCAGAGTTCTCCACGTTATGAGCGTCATTAGAGTCAAATTTCCATCCAATTAATTTTACCGTTGCTTCAACATAAAAAATCAAGATATTTTATGCATGGAAGGGAACTCGAGCTTTTGGGGTAAATGTTGGGGATATGATATTTATGATATGGTAAAGCAGATAATATGGAAGATATAATGAATTCTCCGAAAAAATGAAAAAGAAGATTAAAATGTAAGCAATTCCACATAAGTTCGCTTTCAATGGAGAAAAGGAACTGTGCTTTGATTAACTTCAATGAGCTTTAACAGACCTTGATAACTCTAGAATAATCTATAAGATGAAAATTGCTAATCTAAATGTTTCATCCCGCACTTCAAAATTCATCAAATCATGCGAAATGCTTTTTCAATGTTGAATAATGAAGAAAAATGATTTCGTTTCTGTATAAGCCTCTCAACACAAAATCTACAAAAACATCACCCACCTTATTGCCTTTTAATTTACGAAAGGTTGAACGAACTTGGATAACAAAATTTCATGCATTATAAGATTCAAAATGTAAAGCGTTTTTCATGCAAGTTTGCAAGTATAGAATTTAGCGTTCCATGCAATATTCACAGATTTCAACAAAAATCGAGGACAGAAGCTCTACGATTTGAGGACAGAACGACATTCAATGATCGGTTGCGTCGCATGCAATAATTTTTTCTGAAGCCATGGAAATCCACGTCCATCGTATCACATCCTTTCGTTTTGGTTTCGTGTGAGGCATTGTATGGGACGTTTTGTACATGTTATTTTTACACTGGATTGTTTGGGGATTGTTATATTTTTTACAAGAGAAAAAATTATGTCCACTTCTCTAGAGTACAGTACATTCAGTACTTAAGTATGCTCTCCAACAATGAAAATTGAGTTCGAAAAAATAGAATAAATCAAATGACAAAGGATGACATAGTGGAAAAAATATATACATTATGTATGGTGGAGGAAGGAGGAGGACAGGGCAGGGAGACTGTCAATGTCCTTACATTTAAGTACTGTTTCCCCCTCAAAAAACGACTCGTTTACTAAAAGAACGGTGTACTAAAAATGAGGTGAAATGAACTGATTCTATTCCCACTCAAAAAAATAAATGAATAGGAAGAGGGAGCCAAGCGTCATATTCTACCATATGCTAGCTTATATGTACGTCATGATTCATGAATGTTGCTGTCTAGGCTAAAATTATTCTAGACCGGATGCTATTAAATTTCGATTTCCAATGCGTACAAATATGTTCCTGGAGATTGTTAAAATAATTTTTAGAATGATTACCACTACACTTTCTCAATCTAAGAAAGAAAGTGGAGGGAGATTAAGGTGGGATAAGATATATGCATATTACGTAAAATGTATTCCTGGATGCTGTTAAAATAATTTTTGGAATGATTACCACTACCACTACAGCTTTTCAATCCAGAATATACATATATAGCATAAACCTATCAAATATTTCCTTTAAGGAACACGAAGATAAACGAAAAAAAATTATAAATATTATCTCAGATTCTATAGATGTTACAAGTAGATTAACCTCGAAATTAGTTAGTTATTTATTTAAGCGTAGCAATAAAGCAAGACGATTTGAATTTTGGTGAATAATGAAAAGGAGTAGCGTAGGCATACCAAGCCAGCGTAGGTTTAAAAGAAGGATTTAGGAAAAAAATGTACATTGGATTAAACTAACGGAACATAATTGCATTAGATTACACTTGGGCGAATATATGTAGCATGCACCTAGGTAACTTAATTTCTACTGTATTTTAATTTTAAAAAAGTGTGCAAAAATGTATTCAAATATATGTGCATGCAAATAAATGGATGAGAGCCGACGACTTTTTAGAATGGAAGAGTAGCACAGAGGCCGTTTCGAATTTACATTTTTAAGTGATGCTGATATGAAGTGGAGTGGATGAGGATCATCACCGTGATTATCATGCTGATTACAATAAAACAGAACGGTGATTTCCGTTTCAAAAATCTCCCCTTCCACTCTGGCTTGTCTTGTTTCACAAGTGTAGGTATGTATTATTAGAACAAGCCTAGCCTGATGCAGATACCTACGAGCAAAAGTGATCATTCATGATTCTTGTGATTCATAACGGCAGAGAAGAAGAAAATTGATGATATATTTATTTTACGTCGAGTGAAATCGATTCCGTGTTGGGTGCAACATAAGCTTACTTTTAAAAAAAATGATTTTGTTAGATGGAACAAAAAAGAAAAAAGAATGTATTGTTTCGTGTAATCCGATCCTTTTCCGTATTTATTTTCAGAACAACGGAATTCGATCGATCCCGGGACTTTTTTGGAGGGTAATATCGTTGAAGGCTACTGAATTTTTTTTTCTGGCGTTGGACCGTAGTCGGAAATGAGTTGCATGGGACGAAACGAAACTCATCTCAATCATCATCATCATCTTCATGCCACAATCATGCAAGCAAAGCCATTTTACTTCAGTCTGGCTTTGTCCGAGTCACTGACGCGGAACGTAAAATATACAGCTACATAGCTCATCCACCTTTAAAACTTGATGTTTCAGCATCATAACACAAAGGAAATAATGTTATCATCATAGAATAGCGAATTACTTCGAAAAAAAATTGGGAAACAAAAGTGGACATTGATGAGTAAAAAAACGCTAAAGATGACTCCGTATACTTGTTTGAAGTTTGAACATGGCTTGCTTGCATCGCATCACATCACATCACAACGGACATAGACATGATCATTATTTTTTCACATTGCACATTTTTATTTTCAATTGAGTTGCAACAACAATACCGAGAGAATGTGAATCATTGTATTGTATTCTGCCAGCCAGGTGAATATACCTCCATAACGAAAATCCCTCGACTTATTACAAAATCACCCCTCTGCATTGCGCTGTAAAATAGTCAAAATCAAAGCTTATGGATGGAATCAACATTCAACATGAAAATGATGATTATTACGCTGATAAAACGTAGGCCTACAATGACCCCCAACAGTAATCATGATATCGTATCGTGTAATAATGACAGATGTTGCCTTTTTTTATTGTCGAATGTGAGCACTAGAAACGTAGCAAAAGGGACTTTTTAAGCTTGAAAATATTTTTTGTAACAATGCAACGTTAAGAGTCTGCGTCCTAAAAAAATAGTAGCCGTAGTGTTTGCATTATGACCCATTATGCTCAAAATATTTTCATCCCATGCAATAAAAAATCGCTTTAGTTTTTGGCGTCAGAAATTTTTTTTCGACAATGAGTTTTGTAAGGATGACCAAACCACAGGCACAATGATGCAACAACTTTATGACTTGAAACAGGAAATGACTAGACTAACGATGAAATGATCCTCTCTACGAGCGAGGTGAGTGTTTTTTTACAGGACTAGAAATTCATTGTTTATAAAAAAATAGAGTGGCTGACCTGATACGGCCTCCCAAAAAATGCCTATATTATTGAATTGGTCGGTTTGGTTTTTGATAGAGTTGCATTCACAGTTTTAATGTTTTATATATGCACACGATGACGAAACAAAAGAAAGTTGGACACAAATTTTAATTCAAATAGATTGACGAGATGTCGTTAATTAGCATGATCTTCAAATTTCAAAATATGTACATGAAACGAAATGAAATAGTAGAAATTAGGGCAGGCCAGCGGAGAAATAAAAAATGATTTGTACAATGGGAAATCCTTCATAGATTTTAAGAATTATGGAAACAAAGAATTTCATGACATGAGTGGAATTTTAATTCCAAAATATTATGCCGTTTGTTGAGATTGTTGTAGCATTGACAATATATTTTAGAGAGTTTGACACGGATTTTAAGCGGCTTCCGTTTTAAATTATTCATTAGGTTGAGGAAGGAGATGGACTAACTCACTCATACTGACTGACATTGAGATGCTAATGAGGAGAAATCCGTTCAGCGCAGCGTCAAAAATGCTTTACTGAGGCCTGGATCCTTCCTTCTTGTGGGAACAGCTTAAATATTTAATTAGGTGGGTAGCAACAGGAAATGGGATTGAAAATCTCGAATTGTGGCAAGAGAACTGGGAGAAAGTTGAGATTAAGAAAGTGAAAAGCATCTTGAGGGAAAATTTGCTTGGTTTGGATATGATTTTGCTGCTGACGTACTGACTGCTGCTATGCCTCACCGACCGCAACTATCGACTTGCTTGAAGAGCTTCGTGCAAGCATGTAGCTGTAGCTTCAAATAAAGTTGAGAAAACACATTTTTCTCGAGAATGAGCCTTGAGCCCCATCTCAAATTTTAGAAAAGAATCATCACATCACGTCTTGGTTGCGCCTTACGGTCGTCTTTGTTTGTGGAAAGTGATGATGATGCTATTTTTTCTACAGAAAAGAAAGCTTACCTTTCTCTTGGCTCTCATTATGTCTTCCCTAGGTGTCCTACGAGTGACGTTTATTCCAAAAAGACCCACGGAATATCTCCTCTTGTGATTTTGAATTTTTGCTTGCTTCACAAGCAAGCTTTTAAAACTAAAGAGTTCACTAATATTATTTTGATTCACTTTAGAATTCAATTCACCCATTCAACTAAGCAAGTATGATTCTTTGTTCCGATGATGTCTCCCTGGCTTTCGTTTAATTAATTTAATTTATGTTATATTGAGTCGATATTTAATTAACGAAGAGCACCTCATGATTTTAATGACAACAATTTCACATCGTTTTCACACAAAAAGGAATTATTTTTAAAGAAATTCAATTCACAATTTATTTTTAAATAGGGGCAAACTGAACATTGGAAAGTATAATATTTAGCTGTATTGTATTTTACTGGTGGTGATATAGGACAGCTATTTCAATTCACGTGTAATCAGCTCACAAAATCTTTTTTTTCACGACATATTCAATTCAAATGCACTCAACAATGTTGAAAAGTAGGTTGTAGGAGCTCCTCACATTAAAAAGCCAAAGCCCATAATCTACACTGTTGAACAAAGAGAGAGTTATTTTGTCACGGCAATACCTACACGAATTATGTTTCCACTGAAAATATTTTGTTCTAAGTAGACGAGCGAGTAGCGAGTTGTGAACAAATCGAGATTAGAAAGCATACTGACAAAAGATTACTAAGGTACTATGGACATTGTGGAAAGTATAGTTACGTCCGATTGTTTGGCTTAACTGGATTGATTTGATGATGATGATGGAAGCAGTTTTGCATTATTCTACAACCCATTCCACAGTCGAGCCAATCTACTGTCATAGCCATTGCCATCCCTCTTTTATGCTGGGGTATTCGCATCAGGTAAATCGCAACACAATCGGAAGGGAGAGGAAGTTTGGCATTTCATGCTCTGGATTTTTACAAAGCTAAAATCCAATTGAGCTGAATAGTAGATACGTTGGAATTTCGATGCTCTAACGATCAGTAACCCCCTTTGGATTGGGATCAAATCAGTCTGAGTGAGTGAGCTTTACTCACTTGCACAATGCAATATTTGCGTTACTTCCTGTGCGCTTTTTCGAGCTCCGGCTATTCACTCTGTAACCCACCCTTGCCATGTCGAGTGGCTTGGACTGACCACACAAATTTTATGCCTTTTTCATTTTTTAAGAAAAAATAGCAATAATTTGAGCAAAGCTACTTCATACAAAAAGTATGCCACTTGGCTGGAGTAGGTACACAAACGTTCATCCTATTCTCTTGAATGGATTAATTAAATTAAGGTAGCATCGTGCTTAAAGAGCGTGGAAGTTAAATGATTTTAATGTGATGTATACAATAATCGCAAAACTTAATATGAATATTAATGTACGTGGCACTTGGTTAGCGTACAATCCGAGCCCCTTTTCCCAGAAATCGAATACATTTGGGAAATGGAGGGGTGCAACATTTTTGCTTTGCATGAAATGCCTTGTGATGATGACGCTCGTTTTTTTCAAAAAAGTTCTTCAACCCCTCGAGCACGTAGGAACATGGCGTACCTGATGATAGCGTGGTCGTGGGTTTGCTTGGAGTGTCCATCCTCTAGAATCGCCTCTCAGTTAGCACAAATGGAATGAGATACCAGCCGAGCTCGTGGAAGAGAGCAGAAAACGCACCCCAGCTACTACTGATTCGAATGGGAAGGTTTTT
>JAHZNI010004298.1:0-12943 GCA_027744415.1 Seira ritae | reverse complement strand
ATAAGTTATTTATGAAGTGATTAGTTTAAATTATTCAAGGAATCATTATCACATCTTCCATTGATTATCTCCAGTTGTCATTATAGATTCTCAGTTAGATTCGGAGCGGATCAGTCGTGGGCAAGCAATTACGCAATATAAAATATTACTATGCATTTTTAAACATGACGTGTATGCACACTATAGCATCATCAGCACAATACAATCTCGAATCCTATATCATTGAAGATGAGCTCTTATATCATCGTGATACAGAAGTGTCAAATCATCTTCAACTTGAAACGCGAGAGAAGAGGATCGAATTTAATTAAAATTAACAGCGACTTCTTTTCAGAAGTAGTCGCTAGCCTGGCTGGCCTGGTCTGTCGTTTCGTTTGTATAGCAAAGATAGATATTGCAATGCAAATTCTAATAAGGAAAAAAATGCTGGCAACTATTCTCCTTTATTTCACACAATTATCATAAAATATTTTTTTTCTCTCACTTAATATATTTTTTGTATTTGCATTGCAACTGCCTCACTTCATGCCCCTAACAATTTTTAATTGCTCAAAGACTAGTTTGCAATCACAAAGAAAAAAATGATATCGCCTGTTCGGTCTGCATATCGTTCAAGAACATTTTTTATATTTCATTTTTTTGTCAGGATTTTTCCCATGATGATGTCATGACATATTTTAAAACACAAAAGCTACCAGTTTTTTTCCTGTTGCCAAGCCCCAGACGCAAGCCCAAATGTTAAATAAAAAACTCACTCATGAGAATTCAAATTCAAATTAAATTGCGACGTCCGTTCGTCCAGAAAAAAATACAAGGAACGTGTGCCGAGTTGGAAAAAAGATATGGAGATAAGATATTTACCCAGAATATAAAAAAATGACGTCAGGATTCCCATGAATTATATTTTGACCGACGGTACAGCATAAAAGACAATTATAGGCATAATTATAGGTACAAGGCACAACTTTATCAAGTTTTCAAAAGCAGTGGAATTTTCCCAGAAACCGCATTTTTTTCTATGTATGTGAATGCCAAAGGTTGCCAGGCAGGTTTCCAAATTCTACTGCCTTAGTTTTTCGATTTGCCAAGTCACGAGTTGCTTACCCCACATGATAAAGTAGAGCGTATGTATGTATGTATGTATGTATTGTGATAAGATGCAGGGCCTAGCATGTGGATAGTATGAATGTTGGTAAGGACTTACTTGTAGTGAAATTTCCCGACATGTACGCAGTTGACTCTTTGTTTTCGAAAATTGTAAACAACTGTATTTCATAGGAGGCTCCAGGCTTCAAATCGGGCAGCGTGAGGGAGGTCTTCTCCTCAATAAAACTTCGCGGCTGATCCAATCCAGGCCCTTCATTGAGAGGTATGAGACGCAACTTGAACTTGGAGTAGCCTCCAATGACAGGAGGATCCCATTTCACACTGACAGGTCTAGCATGTCTCACATTGATTGACAGATTCGCGGGAGGGTCAGGTACTGAAACGTTATGAAATGAAAAGTCATCATGTAAAACATGAGCATACTCCGCGAGGTACATAAACGCGAAAAGTAAAAGCTCACAACTACTCACTTGTGGTAATGGAAGCAGTCCACGTAAGCCAGTCATGAATTGTATCGTTTGTGTAGTGCAGTCTGAAATGATACTTTGTTCCAGGCAAGCCATTCCGGAAGCTGATTGAACTCGCGATGTCTGCAGCAATGAAGGTCGAGTTTGGCTCAGGGTAGCCTATTGGCGGATTGTAATCTAAGCGATAGAGTCCATTGGGATCATGGAAGTCTGTCACTGGAACTTGGATTTCCAAATCGGCCCCGTGACCAATCTAGATAGAAAATTTGACATTAATTTACATTATAATTAAGTTTATAGCATGAGCACGACAAGCAGTTTCATTTCATTATTATAATTGGACTCTCTTGATCTCTGGAAGCCCCAGATACCTGACAAAATGACAGGATGCATGTTTCCCTACTTTTGTCGTCAACCGATTATCATCATCATTCACCACACCACTTTTAACCTCGGATCAATTCTGTTTTATAATTTACGAAAAGTGTGACGCTATGCATATTTTTCCGGACGTAGAAACCATTAACATGCTTTCGGCTCTATGTAAATAGCAAAAATGGTAGGAACAATTGGTGTCATCTTCATCTAACAACATCCATCCAATCCAATCAAACCACACCACACACCACCACCAAACTTGTTCTGCATTCACATGTAAATAGAACATTACATTACCGCAATCTCATTGCAGCCTGAAAGCCAGTATAAAGGGATTTTTATCGAATTTTTTAGATGTTGTTTTTTTGTTATTGTAATTCCAACAACGTAATTTATATTCATCCTTCAGAGATACGAAAATAAAAATAACATCAAAGACTACAATTCCGATAGAGCTTTTAACCTATATTCTTCCATGCATAACATCACGCGTGTCACATTTCTTTTCTCCTTCCGTTTTTTCTTTACTTTTTTTGATTCGAACAAATAAAATCAATAATAATTTTACAACTAAACATTATATGTATATGAGCAGTAGCACATTACATGTCGTGTCATGCACATGCAGTGGCGCTTTCTTGTTGCACCTTGCACCCCTCCATCCAATGCAACTTTGTAGCAATAATTTACAAGGATCAGGATGTTTGTTTTTCTCTCTAGTCAATCGTCCACTTCTTCTAACAAGTTTGCTGCGCTACTGCTACTACTACCTCCAAGGGTGATAAAGATGATATAGGTGCATTTAATTACGATAGCACTAGCACAGCGATAGAGACAACCGCCACCGCCTCCACCATCATCATTATCATCATGAACATGCTATCTTTATTTATGCGACAAGATTGAGAGATACTCATTGTGAATGGAAAATCAAATCGTGTAAAATGCTTAGGGTTCGTTCGTAGTTGTGCGGTGGCATGGCGGTTGCTGGGGCTCTCTAGGCATGAGCTCACTCATTTGAGAAAATCTGCTTAAAATTGACATGACATGAACATCAACATGAAGTACACACTAATTGTGGCTGATAGCACTGAACAAAAATTACAACTTCCGATTCAAGATACTTTTAATGATATAATATATTATATAAGTCTGCTGCTGTTGCTGCTGTGATTTATGCAAATGCAAATACATGAAACAAATTAAATGGCTGTGATATAACATAATAGGGAAAAAATGTTCATAAAAATTATAACATAATAGTAGTATAGGCTTTTGCAGTACCACACAACACCAAGACCAAGACAAAAAATGATTTTATTATGGCAGTATAGTATTACAATGAATTGTAACGCGTGCGTAAATGTAAATTTCCCACAATTCGATTGGAGTCCTCACCACTCGAGCTCAGGTAAGGAATCGAAACCAAACCAAACCACATGTCATGCCACATCACACACCACCTACTACAACTACTATGACTATTGCTGAGGCAAAGTGTTTTATTATGTCGTGATTGAAGCATGTTACTTCGTCAGCGTTCCTCATCGCCAATTTCGAAAAAAAAATCCTGAGGAGAGGATAACAACAAAACAACAATACTTACTTACCTAATACGCATAAACAAAAGGCTGATTCATTGAACCGCTCAGAAAGGGCGTCTTAGGACATTAAAAACCCTCGTCACCAATCTATCTCTCTAACTCAATTAGAAATGCAGCAGCAACAGCAATGAATGATATTAAGAATCAACCTACGACATTAGTCAAGTACGAACGAGGACCGCATCGACGAGATGGAGAAGGCGGAGGGATACATGGATTTAGAATGGAAGTGAGGTAATACCTGTTACCGTAATTACAACGAGGAACAAGATAATGCAGATGTAGATACTTCATTCAGTCACTTATTGTCGCTCATTTTGTGCATTTTTAAATGCTATCGAAGGACGGTATCAGAAGAAAAAGGACGAAGAAAATTAATGATTTTACTCGTTCAGTTCATTTTGTTTGCAGCAGCGCGGTGCTCTGGCTCTTATGCAATAGGCGTTATTGGCGTATGAAATGAAATGGTCATATACATAGTCTTAGTCATCGTCATCATCATGATGCATGAGCGAGCTGATTATATTACGATACATGCATACATACGTAGAGTTAGATAATTAAGCGCACTGTCGATTCGATTGTTTGTTGCCTTTTGCCGATGCAAATGAAAAAGGAGTATGTAATAAGGATGTGGGTGCTGTTTATGAATGACATCTTATTACAATTACCGAACCAGAACCTGAGAAGAATTGAAAAATTGGCAGGCGTCCTATATGCATCTGTCAGTGAGTGTGTCTGGCGAATAAGGGTATTCGCACTTTTTTGATATTCGCAAATTTTGAATTGCAAACTTTTTTTTAGTTTTAGGTTATTTTTTTCATGTTACATCAGCTATCAGAAGTATTTTTAATGGCGCAAACGAAAATGGGTACAGGTGCAGTGGAAACTGCAGGTGGGCCGATCGTAAAAAAATATGATGGAAAGAATGATGATCATGATTCATTTAGTAATCAATGTCAAATCATTTCCGAAGACAGGAATGTCGATCGTTAATTGCTTGTTCGCGGTACCACACGATAATAGTTTGTAGGTAATGTACTTACAATGAATTGTGTATTTACATTGTCAAGAATTATTGTAGCCCTCTCAGGTAAATTCCAATTTGTCATTGTCATTGTTTGTGGCTTGACTTGACTTATTCAATCACTCTTTGGATTGGATTGGTTTGACTCGACTTGACATTCACTTTAACTCTTCTTAAGTTACGTGATGGTTTAACCATGAAACCTTGTAGACATGAACACTTGCATTAATTTGCATATTATTCTGGGCATACTATGACTCACGAAATATTTTTTTTCCTTTTCGCGTTGCAAATTGCAATATTGCATTTATCGCGTTTGTAATAAACTTAACTTGGTCAAACAAATTTTATACTTTTTAAAAGCTAATTTCATTTAGATTTAGAAGGGTTGGAGGGGGTTTTGGTGATAAAAAAGGTAATTAAAATTGATAAGAAGTAATATAATAATATGCATATCGTTTACACTCACACATTATTATATTCGATATCAAGATTGGATAATATGCATTAAATTCGAAATGATGTTATTGATACAGATAAATCTAATGTAACGGATCGATTATATGACGTGATAAACGCTGCAAAACTGCAATGCAATCTCTCAATTCCGCACTTTGGGGTGGTACATATACATACATACATACATAGTACGGTAGTAGTATCCATTAGTTGTGCAATAATATTTGCATGTTAAACAGAGAACAATTTTTTTGTCATTTCTCTTTTTAATTGGAGTAATTAGAATGCATATATTTTTACTTTTTTTGAAATGGTTCGTTTCTTTAAAAAACACAAGTGAATTTTCTTCTGAAAATGAAGTTTTCATGTTTGCGTCAAAACATCAATCAAAATGGTATAGAGTGGTGAAGGAGAAGTACTGCTGTACACGTACATTATGTATAGTAACCGGCCAATTAAATTCAATTTTTTATTAGAAAACTAATAATTTACTTGTTACACCACAAGATTGGTTGAGTAGATTGAGAGGATAGCTTGCCATCTCCGCAATAATATTATAATCTTTTCGAGAAAAAAACTTTCTTTTCGCTTAAATACTAGTTTTTAAGGAAAACAATTAATTGCTATTTTTAAAGGACGTGTGTGCTGTTACACGCCATGCTACATAGAAGCTATAGAACACAGTTTGCTTTAAAAATTGATGCTAGCGGATTTACGGCTGATGCGATAGAGATAGATATATGTTTTTAGAAACGTGTTACATGGAGAGCGGGGCAAATTCAAGGCATTTCCGGTCTTCTTTCATTACCGTAATTTGTATAGCAGTTCATCTTACAAATCGGGAAATAAAATCCGTGTCTGCCGCAAGGATATTAATTTGATATAGCTATTCAAGATTCAAGTATTATATTATGACAGAGCCAGAGTAATATTAGTACAGAGATCTTTACGTGGGCTGACGACGGATGAATATAGATGATCTAATAAAAAATCTCATAGAGAAACATAGTGATATAGTCAGTCAGGAGGATGCATGTGATATGTTCATGCCAGTAATGGATATTTGTTTAAGTGAGACATGCAAAAGTAGAAAAAAATTCGCAATTACAATTACAATAGTTACTTATTTGAGAGAAAAAAAATTTGCTTTGGTTTCATTCTTTTCTAAATGATGAAGCAACATCATTTGATTGTGATTGTGAGTGAGTGAGTGTGTAAGAGTTTTAGCAAAATTGTATAAGATGCAGTTTGTAGCTTCGTGTTCGTACGTGCAAATGAAGGTCCAATACGTGACGACATGAAGATTATGTATGCGATTTCTATTTTCAGCTCGTTTGCTTTGGTCATCCAATCCAGAGAATTTTTCTCTCTCTCAAAAGCGTGCGATATTATGTTGTTGAATTATTTTGATTGTGCAATATCAGAGATTTTTTTATGGCAGCATAAATGGCGAAGCAATTACATTACAATTAGCGCCTTGCATGAATGCACTTCTATCGACAAAGAATCCAGCTCATTAATGCTTTTAGAATTTGACAAAAACATATATATTTTAATTAACGCCATTTGTTCTCCATCAAAGAAGACGGATGGCTGTTAAAGTTTTATTATTTCATGCATGCCGATATCAATTTTATGTTACTCACCGCGATGAATGATGATGAATTCTACTTCTACCCCAGTTATTTTTTGAATATCGTAATGTTTTCAACTACAAAGTAAATTAAAATTTTTGTTGATGATTTTGATTAAGAAGAGGACGGTTACTCAAGCGGAAAGAATGGAAAATGTGCGTGGCTTAAACAAAGCCAAAAAAAAATTATTCACAGTTGCAAGTTGGGATTTTCATCTCGGATTCTCTTGATCTTTGTCACAGTCACAGTATGAAATTATGAAAACACGCAATTTTTTTTCTGCGCGCTGTCTTGCAAGTCAACATCATCATCATAATTTATATAGGAAATTCTAAATGCGTACGGTTAACAATGTATACGGATTCCCTGCAATCACAGCGATAGCGATGCAACATGTATCAAAGGATGATGAACAGATGAAGAGATGCATTTTTGCTGATGATGAGTCGAGTTTGGAAAACAAGGGCAGTAGTGTGAATGCGATGTGTATATAGCCGTTCTACTAGTTAGCACTTTAGAAAAAATGCGATTCTTCTGTATTTAACAATTTAACATTCACGAGAACAATATTAATGAAGGCATATAGAACTAAGGTTCAGTTCAGGTAGAGAGAAAATAAATACCTAAGCCTCAATTAAGTATGTATATATTTTTGGCTATTGCTATTCCATTTTTGGCACATGATCAATCAAAAATTCTTCGCCACTGCATACATACATATAATGCACCTATTCTTCAGCACTATATAATCTCGAAACAAGTATTTTTTTGCCTGTAATCATTAAGAAAATCCATATTATCCTCACCTCGTCCCATCATCTTCAAGTTGATGCTTAAGCTTTGAGGTGGCAAGAAAGTTTGCATTTGCATTGCATTCGGATTAATAATAAGTAAACCAATCAATCCACCACAATCCAATCCACGTCTCTCCGTAACCATATAATTTTTTGAATGTACTCATGCATTGCATGATTTAGAAACTGTCGGAGTAGGAGGGAGTAATCGAACCGGTACTTATGAGCAGAACAACTTTGTAAATTGGACTAAAGCATAATATATGATTATCATCAAAGGCTCTGATAGATCGTAGATGTGAATTATTGGAATTAGCATCAAAGCAAAAAGTGTTTTGCAGTTGCATTAGCATTAGTGCCGGAAGATGTTTTCTTTTCATTTGTTTGACATGTTTTTGTGCTGCGTCTGATCATGACGATGATTTGTCCGAAGCATGAATCATGAAGGAAGAGGAAAATGAAGAGACTTTGATGCGATATATGCGATGGCGATGATGATGCTTACTGGCTGCTCATAAATTTTGTACCGCTCTGTTTACTCAATTCATTTTTTCACTGTTTAGCCTTTTGAATGTGTAAATCATCTAAAAAAAGTGGCATCCTCAATCTTTGAATCCTCTTCTTTCATCCTCCTACTCAAAATGCATGCTTCACGTCTTTCTTTTTGGAAAAAAGAAAATGTTTTTGAAAAAATGTATGCATCAGAAAAGGGCTTCACGGTTAAGTTTGCCCGTTTGTTTAACTTTAACTCCAACTCCAACAAAAGAAGGCGAGGGGGAGATGCCAACATAGACGTAGACAGATCGAGTACGCTTTCTACGACTGCAGCAGAGATCCAATTTAATTCAATAAGTAGTTTTTACTATTTGCTTTGCACATACGTGAAAATACAAAAGCCAAGGCATGAAACTTTTTCTGGTGAATCATTCGCTCGCAGAAAGGCTTGATTGCTACAGAGAAGTTTAGAAATGGTAATTTGAGAATTATGAAGGTGATTTTGATTTAGATGCGTACTTTACACCTGGCCATTAACTCACTGAGCAATTCGATTCTGAAGGTAAAGTAGAAGCAGGATAAAAAATTCAGTTTATTGAGCTCATCTCGATTTTCTGCATCGCCTACAACCACAAAAAGAGCTAGAGCAACGTGATATGATATGTATTAGTTCAGTTTAGTGTGGTGATGATCATGATCATGATGACGACGAGCTAACTGCACCATTTGTGCGTAATTTTGCAGAGAGGGAAAAATATATAATGAAATGAAAGTTATTTTTTCCTTCATACTAAATTTGCACTCATTCATTGAATAAGGTGACGTGGGCGAAGAGAGTGAAAAATTTTTGTACGCCCATTCATTTGTTAGCCCTATAATTGTTTCTCTCGGCGTTCCATTTCAAAATCAATGAAAAATGAAATTATATACTCATTAAATTTCGTTTTCTCACCTGAACAGTGAAAAGAAGGGCAAGAAATGTCCATTGGAATAGGGTGCGAAATGACGAGGAGAGTGGACTCCTTTCACAATGATCCCTCCAACGGGATTCTGATGAGTAGGAAGAATGACTTAAAAGAGAGGAACTTGCTGATAACAAAGACTTTGATGAATTCGAATTGGCATGTTCTCCCAAATGGGAACTGCAATCACTTTCACATAATAATATTGTACCACATCTCCTCATCCCGACAGAATCCATTTTAGAATTACACGAAGCGGAATCCCTCAAGTCATCATCGGAATAACTGGCAGTGTTGAAACTGCTAGGAAACATTTGCTTATCATGGCATAAATTCAATTGTACTGAACTAATCTCATCTTGAGTATTACTATTATCATCTAAAGAATAATTGCATTCTATGCCGAAAGACTCCTCTTCCCGGAGGATGGCCACGGGTTGGGGACACCGCCACGACAAGCTTGCTTTACACACATTCCGCGTTCTTTTTCTCCTCCAGCGGTGCACAGTCTGAGTCTGGTGAGTGGCCTGCGAGTCACAGAGCTGACAATCCTCGTCGGAATCCTTTTCCGTGGAAGAAGCCATTACGACGACAGCCTTTTGTTCTTCTTGTTCTCCAGCCGATATGTATCTCCTTACAAGCCTCCTAAGTGGTAGTGGATTGGGCAACAATTTTCCGCGTCTGGATCTCAACCACCTTTACCATTTCTAATGAAACTTTTAAAGTCAATGTCACTTTTCCACATAAAGCACTTAGCAAAAAAATTTATACTCTTTTTGTACAATATTTTTTATCAGGAAAAATAAAGTGGTTTGGCTAATATAGACCAACTATTTTAGTCTTTTTTTCCTCACATCCATCTCATATAAAACAGTCAAGTTCAGGTTTTAGCAGATACCTTTTTGACTTGGTGAAATGACCTTTGTCAATTTTCGACTTGACTTGATATAATTTATTCATTCAGCCAAGTTGAGCTCCTCCCTTGATCTCGTTCGCTGAATGCCCATGTAAATCTGCCGACTCGACTGCATGCGTGTGTGTGATCTTTCTAATTCTAATTATTTCTTAAAGTAACATTTTGTAAGAATTGCTGATTCGCGTTCATGTGGTTGAAATGGCTACACTTTTTGCTTTGGCGAGTTGCACTCGAAGAAGAAGAAGAAAAAAAATACTCCAAAAGTGTAAAATTGTATTATTGGTTACGTATCCATATCATTCATATCCCTTCTCTATTTTCTCAACACGTCCTTGCCTTCTCTTCGCGTTCTTGAAAAAAAGTATTACTTCGCCACTTAATAGCAATAAATTATTATGACGTTTAACTTTTAATAATCGTATCATGCAATAGTGGGAAAATATAGTTGATGAGAATTTTCAGAATAATTTTTCCCCACGCTGCGTTTGCGTTATTGCTCTGCTACCATTTCCAATGCTCTTCCATTCCAGACATTTAGATTGGCGAAAACAAATATAATTTCGTATGGAACTATGGAAGTAATGTTTTAGTTTCAGAGGAAAAACTCATGGAAACAGGATAGATTTTTTTACGATGGGAATTAAAGCACAAGGCGATATGAAAATCGTAAATCTCCAGCCAGAGCCAGAGACGTTTGGCTCGCCCAGAAACAAAAGATTTTTTTCGCAAGAAATAATGTGCGAATACGAAAGTGATGATGTTGCTGACAGGGCAGACGCTGGTCACATCACATCACATACAAGCTACACGACTTCCAGAGCAAGACTGGAATCTACTCTGTGGAAAGATGTTCTTAATATAGTCGCGAGTTTTCTTCTACCTAAATGTTTTCCTTTCCCTGTCAACAAACTCTCCTCTCCGCTCGAGTTTCTTGATAATCAAGTATGTATTCTCACTTCTTGGGAGTTTAGCAAACAAAGGGAAAAAGTTACTTTCAAAAGACACAATAATATAGTTTTTTATCGTAGTAGCGATCACGCTATGAATATTATAATGATCGGATCATGTCATCATCCTGTTCGCTCCCAGCGTTCACCTATTATTCCAGGGATGTATGCATGTTTATAAATTGTCGACCTCCTGCTCTCCAATTTGATTTGCTTTCTTCACAGAAAAAAAAATCCTGATTACGAATTACGAATCTGATTGCTCAATACTATGCATTGTATTCTCCATCGAAAACTGTTTTCTTTCCTCAAAAAACTCAATATTTTTTCTTCGGAAAAATTTAAAAATTGATCTATTTTAGTTCACTGAATAAACTTCTTTCTTTTTTATCATCGGCTTGATCATAATCCCACACGCACAAACTTGAAGAGATAGAAAAGGAGACACGTCAAAAACTTTTCATGGAACAATGAAGATTGCGACGATACGATGATGATATGATGTGATAGTGATGGAAATATTTTGCAATACTCCCTTAAGTTGGTAACATTTTCACCTTTCTTGTCACCAAAAACCCACTGCTGCCATCCGGATCCTCCATTTTCATCTCTGCGAAAGGAGAATTTTTGGTGAAGTTTTCTACGAATTATTATTTCGAATTGATGAGATGTCTTCACATTGTGCCATGAATTGGTTGCTTAATAAAACAGCGGAGAAAATCCAACAATATTTTTTTCCTTGTAATTTTAGGAGCCACACACACAGGAGAGTGAAAAAATATAATTTAAAAACTCGGTTTCAAAACAACTGCAAAACTGGCACTGATCTGATCTGATGTTCACTTCAAAGAATGTTCATTGTGGAGGAGACTGAGATTGTCATGCAAAGTTGTTTTTGTGGCTGAGCACTATAACTATGATAGTGAAATGATCATGATGATGACGATGATGAAGATCAATTGATCAAGTTGGTTAGTTTGGTGTGGTGCTCCTGAAGCAGCAGCCTCAACAACAGCATTGCATATTTATTACAGAACACTTGGTCCTTACAAAAAAAGCTCCCTTACAATGCAATTCACGTTGATGATAGTAAGAGCACACCAAGTATGCATACGTAGACGTACACGGCACTGCAGTAAAACCTTCCTTCAGCGCAAAGTTAACAATAATAGCATTAATAATAATGGTAATAACAATAAAAGGAGTACGGACCTTTTTCACGTTATTTTACATGGACGAAATGTTCCTGCTTCTGCAATCTGCAGAACTCCTCACTAAAATATAAGTGTACTCTCAGCTTCAGCTCTCAGGCCAGGCCAAACCTCACCGTAATTGTGTAGAATATTATGTGCGATGATATGATGATGTGGTGTGGTGGTGAGGCTCAAAGTAGTCGAAAAAATAAAAGAACGAAACGAAACTAGCAAGCAACCTGTTGCGTTTGTAGATATTGGGCTTTGTATTCAATGCAATATGTAATGCAACAGGAGATGGAAGGATGAGGGAGAGAGGAGTCGTCGTAAAAAACAACGTTTTTTTCTCTTCAAAGCGCTTTAGCTGCATTACGTTACAAATAATCATTCACGATTCACTACTACCACTACAGACCATGGCTATGGCTCAGGCTTCCCTTTACTACTTGCTTACAACTCCAACAACCTACCTCTTTTCTGTGTAAAAAAGCCGTCCAAATCAAACCATGTACAATGGGATGTGGATAACAATAGCTTCTGCAACAATGCTTCATAAAAAAGAAGTCTTGTCTTGACTCGACTAGCCTCTTGTGTTTCGTTTCGTGAGCAGAGCAAGGAGCACTTACGTGATTTTTTTTCTTTCCTTCGGCAACTCTTGTTCTCATCTCTCATTTTTTTGAGGGAATAGTGTAATGTAATGTGTTCGAAAAGCAAAACTATTTTTTGGCCTCCTCCAATATTCTCGATCTACTTATCTTAGGTACAGCAGGTACGACGCTGATCCTTCAATTGAAATTGCTTTTCTTTAGGTATCTTGATCTTGTACCTACACAATAATGTGACGGTATGCAGTGAACGTAATACACTGAAACTTATGTATAAGACCTAGGTAAAAATCGAGGCAATTTGGGCCTTAAGACCAGGTGGCCTTTTATTCGCCAACTTCAGATAAGACCCTTC
>JAHZNI010004297.1:0-15699 GCA_027744415.1 Seira ritae | reverse complement strand
AGGGAAGCATGTCAAAAATTCTTTAGCAATGCAGAATGAAACGATCTCTCTTCCTAATGATGTCATGGTATGAAATTAAATATTATGGAAGAGTCATTTTTAAATCCTAAGATTCGAGTTGAGTTGTCACCTTTTCATATTTCATAATGCAGGAACTGCAGGAATTGGTTTTGAAGCTGCGGGAAGATCTAATTAGCATCCAGGTCGGGAAGGAAATGGTGGAAGGCGAACTTCAATTCTTGAAAGATCAAATGAAAATGATTGAAGAAGAAAAGCAAAACATTGAAGAGGGTCTGAATGCTGAAATTAGTAGTTTGCGGTAAGTACTTGATATATTTTTGCTTCGTTGCGTATCAAGAATGAGTTTTCAATGGGAGCACCTTTTTTAGAATGAAGTTTTCTATGAATTTATTCATTTTTACATATTATGTAATTTCAGAGACCTGATGTCGGAAGCCAGACATAGATGTGATGCACTGGAAGAGGAGAAGCGTAAGCTTGAAAAGGCTTTGCAAGATGTGAAGACGAAGCTAATGGCATCTGAGGCTCAAAGTAGTAAAATATACCAGTCGAAGAAGTTAAGCGAGGATCAAGTTAAAGAAAAGGTATGAGATCTCTGAATACGGTTGTTTTCTGGGTTGTCATGTGGATTGTAAAATCCTGCTTCATACGTACGCATTGCTATTCAATAGGAGCAACAGTACGAATCTCTGATGAGAGACAACCAAGAACTTCAAGCTAAGATAGCCACTCTCCGTAAGGAACTGACAAACAGTGAAGAGCTTCAAAAGGATTTAATATCCCTTAGCAAGTCTCTTCAAATGGAATTGGAAGCGATTCGATGTCAGGAGGCTGAAGTACGATGGCAACATCCTGATGATATTAGTCAATGTAAAACCTGTAAAAAAGTTCTCCATGATACGAGGGAGAAAGTAAGTTTAAGCTACTGCATACTAAACAGAATATTATTTAGGCAATGTAAGACTAATCTGATCGCTAATCATGTCTTCCGTTTTATCTTTTTTTGTAGCACAATTGCAAACACTGTGGCCGAATCTACTGTAGTGATTGTGTGAACAAAATTATACGTAGAGGAAATCGAGATTATAACGTTTGCGGCGTTTGTCATACTCTTCTCGCCCACGACTCCGCGCCATATTTTAGTACAGAACCGCCACATAGTCCTGACTAATGCAAAAGTACTTCCAAAATCGGTCTCTTCTAAATTCTTCCCATTTTTCATAGTTTTGGAGTCTCCTCTGATGTTGAAAAACTCATATTGTTGTCATTTTAAAGAAACAGTTCGTGTTTAAAAAACCTTGCATTCTATAAAGTTTTAAGATTTTAAGGACATTCAACGCAAGTCTATGTTCTCGCAATTTTAAAATTCCAATGTAAACGTATTCTTATATTTTGTCCAGACTTTTAGACTACTATTATCTGCATTTGTTTTTGAAAAATAGATGCATCACTGTATGAGTGTGTTGGTCATTCACTTTTGTGGTGAAATGTTTTAAAATTGCGCATTCTAATGATTATGTAGCCAGACGTCCCACGTTCTACCAATGTTTTAAATGAACTTTGAAAACGAGATGTTTTATTTATTATTGCCGCCTCAACAAAAAGAACAAGTTTGCAATAAAGGCATTCCTGAAATTCTTTCAAGTAATCAAGGTTACGTAAAAAATAACAAAATATACAACATTTTTATTATCATTTAGAATATATATAAAATTCGGTTAAATCTAGCTAGATTACATGACTGCTCCTTCACTCGTGAAATTCGTATCAGTAGTAGTGTACTAGTTGCGGAGGTTATATATACAATACAAAGTCATCGCTGGTTAAAATATTCGTGCGGGGGTTTGCTCTTTCGGTGAAGATGATGATCGTCGTGTCGTGGTTGTCGTGACCGTGCCATACCAAATAATCCCTGGTTCCTAATTACACTTGCTTTTATCATAACCTGTCCAATCCACACACACGTATACATACAATATTATACCACAATGTAACCCATGAAAATGAGTGGTGGATTATTTATATTATTGACTTTAAAAGTGAGTCATGAAAACGTAAAGAACATCGATGTGGAGAATGTCGCTGCATGTTTTTGTTAGTACTATAAGGCGATTTTGTTCTTTGTTGTTTTTTTAATATATCATCCCAGAGTGAAAATCATTCCTGTGAAAAAATACGTTTGGATTGATTGTGGAAACGGTAGGCTCCAATGTCGTGTACAGGTTCCCATCTTGAAAAAGAAAGCAAAAAAACAAACAAAGGAAGTGCATTGTTAGTTACATTTCTTTTTAGGTGGCTGTAAGCTTTTAAAGAAAGATTTTTTGGGTGTTCTATGAAGTATGTACATACCACCCCACAGGGTCGTTTTGTAGTTTTTCGTGGAAGGTTTGAAGTGAAAGAAGGAAGGTGAGTAGCCAGAGCATTGATCTTCCTGGTCCTCAAAGCAAACGGCTTCTTTGTCCAATGAGGCCAGTTGTCTTCCCTAGATTTGAGCAAAAAGCCAGAAAAGAAAAAAAAACATTCCAAACAATGGAAAATATATTTACTTCTTTGTCAGAAAAAGAGTTCGCTCATGCAATGGTTATATTTTAAGAAAAAAGGAGATTGATGTCTGCTAGATACTTTTGGCATGAACATGATGAGAAATGTGGTCAGGCTGTGGGCCACCAAACCGAAGGAGACGCAAGCATCTTGGTGTCGTCCCTGTGAACATAATGACAAACAAAAAAAGAATGCATTTATTATGGTGTAACAATTAAGCTAATCCCGTTTCAAACTTTAAAAGAAGCCAAGGTTTTGAGGCTCTCTCTCACCTGCAACATCCACCCTGCCACAGTCCAGCTCAGTGCAACAGGGATGGTAACCACGGCCGTGATCAAAATGTACACCGACTCTCTGAAGTTCTCCACAACTCCTTTGTACGCTGCGCGACCTGCGAGGAATCCTACCATGAGCACGAGGAACCCTACGTATGACAAGGAGTACAAAAGTTGCACGAACGATGTTCCACATTGCAGCAACATTGAGCGGCCAGATTCCACCGTCTTTGAAAGAAAAAAAAATACAATTGCACTTTTGGCATTTTTAAGAATTTTCATGGTCACAGTCCTAATCATAAGGCGGACGAAGTATAGTCACAGGATGATTACTTAATGATTATAATAGATGGACATGCGTTGCATAACCCAGAGAAAAGCACAAGGTCGTGAGGTAGTAAATGTTAATTACCATCGACCAGGAATCCAATCCGAAAAAGGCTCACAAAAGAATGCACTTTCCTAACCTGTGTCGTAATGAAGCTACATACATGTCCCATTTTTGTTTCAAAAAAAAACATAATATCTTGGTCGTATGCATCAAATTTCACATTTCTTTTTTGAACACACCATATTCAACGAAAATAACGGTAATATCCAGCCACATGATTATTAGTTTTTATTTGACATTTATTTTATTTATATATCACCTATTTTAAGTGTCCACGTTATTAAGAAGTGAGAAACCTCTAAATTGCGTCATCATCATCAATCATTATTATCTCAAATTTTCACATAATTTTCTCATCATGTGCTAGATTTTTTTTCTCTTGTAATAATTCACGTTTCCGTTTCTAATTCTTACATCATGTTTCAGAGTAAATCTCGTCATCATCATCGTCGTCACAAAGTAATAATATGCACGATCAGCGTCAGCGTTGTTTTATCCTTATCGTTTTGCATGCGTACGAATGCATATGACCGGCAAAAAGGAGGAATATACTTGCAAACATTCATAATAATATTAATAATAGGTATAATGGTTTCATCTTCATTTCCGAATTTAACAGGTGGATGGCTACATGTTAACTCTGTTCTGGTACAAAGATAGCTTCTATCCCTTTTTCCACTGAAAAGTGACATGATATTTTAGTTGCTTCTGCTGCTGCTGTCGTTCCTCAAATTATGATTGTCACTTCAGCAAACGAACTGAATTATGAGAACTTTTACTAATTTAGAAGTGCAAGTAAAAATGCTAATTTTTCTTCTAAAAAGCTAAAATGCAAAATTTTCTACCACAAAAAAATCATGCGTGAGCCATGGCCGCTTGGTTTTGGTTTGAAATATGTACGATGCATTACATTTTTTGAAACAAGTGTACCTAGTACCTACGCACAGAACTATATCGTTTTTGAGTGTTAGCGCAACTGTCAGTATAGCTGCAGCAGTTTATTCAAATGTGGCTTCATGCGCAAATATCTATCACAGCGGAAAACCCAAGAGCATATTATCTTATATATTCTCTAGTCTGAAGGAACGACATAGAACAGAAGTCATCCTCATTAGGATTTTTTTTACATCTTTGCAGAAAAAAAAGATGAAGTTATATGATATATAAGTTTTTTAAATGAATTATTATGCATACTCATCTCATCTTTTTGTTGCGGACTCACTATAATCAGTTAAAGCTAAAATCACTGAGTGAGCAATCTAATTCGTCTTGACGAAAGATGATTTCTTTATCCCCCTCAAAAATCGTGCTCACAATTTTCTAAAGGACGAGATGAAATGATGACATGCAGAGGTAGTTCGGCACTAGTTTTTCTCGAGATCTCTTAGGCGTAAAAATAAAAAAAGAAAGTGAAAGGAACGATGTTGATGACAGCTATCTTTAGTCAAATTAAATGCTATCGTTTTTCATGTAATCGGAGAGAAATAAAAATCCTGTTACCAAATTTTTGTTAGATCATACATGAACTTTTGAAATATGAAAGTAGGAGATGGGAGATTGTAATTATTTTGAAGGGCACATTATTACCTGAAGAAAAGGTGGATACATGATGACCCACTGCGTGTCAATAGCGACTTGAACCATGACAGCGAAGAATAGGAGTATTCCTTGATAAGATGTTGGCAGATAAATACCCGCGTCGAGACTAAGGAGAAAAACGCATTTCACCATGAGCACAGAGAAAATCAAGCTGTAAGTGATTCCAACGCCCAGTCTTCCAACAAAGCATCCCACGATGGAGGGATGAACGGCGAACATGAGAGCCAAGAATGAGCACAGGAATAGTCCGAAGAGGAGCATTTGGCCGAGGAAAAGATGCCTTCTAGACTGACCTCTCGCTCTGCACAACACGTACACTTCGAACAGGATAATGAGTATCATGTTGAGAGAGGCCAAGACGAACAGTGGGATTGTCCACAACTCCCTCTTCAAAAAGCCTCCAATCGTCATCCCGTGATAGTATTCGTTCTCTTCGTCTTCCACAGACTCGATTAAATCATTCCTCCCGAAATGACTGTCGAGGGACCAAACCTTGTCTGACTCTGCCCTTCTTACGTCACCCTTGGTGATTACACTACTCGTCGCACTGGGGCCACTTGAGAATGGGGGACGGGGAGGAGGAGAGGATGTTGTTGTTGCTTGTGCAGAGTTTTCACTGCTCGCCTTCCCAAGAACATGTTGTTTTCTAGACGTTCCACTGCTCACCAGATCCTGATGATGGTGAGTCTTCTTATCCTTCTTCTCGATCACTGCTGTGATTGTTCCGGTGGTGGTCGTATGAAAGAGATCGTCGTGAAATGAGTGGCTTCCACTCATATCACTGTAGTTCTCAAAGTCACCTGCTGAGATTTCACTTGTCAAGTAATCCTCCACGCTGGTGGTGGTGTGCTTCTGATGAAGGCGAGGATCATGATCGCGTTGAATGTTACCATTGCCGCGATGAGTCTTGTCTACCACAGAAGCGGTATTTGTACTTCCAATTGCGTGATCGTTCTCCTCGTCGTCGTCATCAAGACTCATGTATTGCTGCTTACTGTTGCTTATCCTCTTTCCGCTCGTGTCTTCAATCGAAATGTACTTGCTTGGTTGAAGACTCTCACTTCTTCCCTTGTTCAGCTTATTTGTACTCACTTGATCAAGAGGATGATGGTTGTGATTTTGATGGTGGGGATGATTGTGATGGTTTTCATGATGGCGATTATGACTGCTTCTGTTAGTGTTATGATCATTCAACAACGACGCATCATTATCAGAATAGTCAAAATCGATACTACTGCTCAAATCCATGTCACTGTTAAAGTCTATGTAAGCATCTTCATCCTCTTCCTTTGAACCAGCAGCAGCGATAACTACGTTATCATGCCGTTAGTACTATTCCTCCCCCCGAGATTCTTCCAAAAGTTGGCGATTCTACTCAAAATGTTACTACTGCTCTTCTCCAACGTCCCATCGATATGGCGGAAAGTCGCTAAGCTCAAATAGTTGTCAGGCAAAAGGGTCGGCTTGCTTAATGTAGAGGGGACGGTTGAGGTTGGTTGGATAATTTTATTTTTACTGCTATTGTTACTTTTGCTATCAGGGAAATGATCCCTGTCCTTATCATGATTAGTCTTTGCGGCCACAAGCAGAGGAGGCGAAGAAGAAGCAGCTAGTTTGTTTGCCGATGTCGCGCTCTGTTTCTCATAGAGATCATGTTCTTGACTGTACCTTTCAATGTCGACACTGCTCATGGTAGCGTCACTCCCTGTCGTGTAGTACATCGACGAGCCAAAGTCTCCCTCATCATCTCCAACAGTGAACAATGAGGATGGCTCTTCATTATTGGCGAGGAGGCCTGATGATGACACTAGATTTGATATCTTTTGCTTCTTCTCAGGCTTGGGTCGGCGGTAGTGATACCTCTTCTCAGTGGACTGCGGGATACTCCGGGTTGTCGGAGCAGGTGTACCCCCACTGGAGGGGGATGGGAAGGTTGGGAAACGGATGAATGTATTGCGCTCAAGACTCTTCTCTGTTGATTGACTATTGCTGTATATCCCCGAGGGTGAAGGGGCGTTCAAGCTTGAGTTGATATCCTGGGAAGAGCCAGTCACTCCCCTTCTGGGCGCGTTCAATTTCATGAGAATGGCAGCTCGACTATTGCTAATACTGTGATTGCTATTACTACTACTACTCGATGAAGACGATGGGCCTCTCCGCATCACCGTGTTCCCAGGCACAGGCTCCACATGACCGGCTTTGAAAGGAAGAACTAGGGATGGGGAGCTGAAGAAGAGGAGCACAAAGAATAGGACGCCTACGCACGCTGTCGTCGTCGTTGAACCGACAAATCGAAGGGAATAATTATGCTTGTGAGATGTCATGATGACTTCTAAAGTTGTTCCGTTGTTGTGGCAAAATATAAAATAAACTGCTAACTAAGCAAGTCAGTCAAAAGTCAATCGCAAACTTTCACTTGTCATCAATACAATCCTAAAAAAATTGAAGCAGTATGCAATCGTTTGCGCCGTAAGTTAAGAAAAGAATCCTTACTTCAAGGGAAAGTAATATAGGATTCTAAAGAAAGCTCGAAATATAAAATTAAATTATTGTGTTCAGGGTTGAGTCAGTCTGTTGTTGTTGAGCTCAGAATGTGTCAAACAGTCTGGTCGGCGGCGAGGAGGCGGTCGTTTGAGTCGCAGATCATTTTCCTTTGCAACTTGAGGAGGTCCTTGAGTTCTGCATGTACCTTTTTCAGTCACATTGTGTATCCATCTAAAGTTATATTACACAAGTCGACATGGAAATCTGGACCCTTATCGCTGCATGAGCCTGCGAAATAAAAACAATAAAATTAGCATAATCATAAAAATGAAAATAAAACTACAACAAATGACTTCTCCGAGCAATCAGAAACTCCCGTAATACGTAAAACTTGGTTGATTTGACATTACTCAACGACGTGATCATATAAACGCTGCTGAAGCATGAAGTGAAATCGCATAATAATGAAGGCGTATGTAAGCATGTTTATTTTTTCTATTCTAAGATCCGCTGAAATTACTTTTCAAGTACATAGTTCGGCCCTTTCAGGATATATTATCGAAAAACACAAGCCCTTCTTTTTACTTTCAAATTCGGAAATCTGTAGTTTTTCTGTCCGACGAAAGGTTCATAAACTGAATAAAAATTTAATTATTCCTTGCAAAAAAAATTAATTATATCGGAAGTTTTAAGAAAGGAATGGTTCGGCCTCCGTGAGGAAGTACCTAACTATGAAAAGTTATTATTGTCAGGATCAAAATGGCTTACCTATTCAAAAAAAAATGCTAATACGATACAGCAATAAAATCTGAATAGTAATAAAAATTGCAATTTTCAGATTACCATTACTAATCAAAGGATCAAAAATTTCATTCATGAATGAATGCTCTGTGCGAGCAAAGTCGCTCATTCACTTTACGTCTTTGTTCAGTCAGTAGCATGGCCATGGCTACATCTGCGTACAGCATTGCTATAGCTATCAAACTTATTTTTTATGTGCGGTGCATGCATGACGGATCAGTGATTTTCGGTGTGTTTACATTACACTTTCCTTCATTCAATTCTAGATAGATATACATTTTGTTTAGCAATAATCAACTTATTTTCTACGATTCAGTCACCGCCACCATTGCATTCATAGTCACTTATAGATTTCCTGAGTTTAAAATCCTAATCTGCGCGCAATTTAGAACTGTAATTATTTGTGTATCTCCATAAAATATCCAATTATGCCATTTCTCTTCACGACCGCCCTATACAATTATCTAAAGGATTTAAATCGGAAATGTAAAAATGCCAATAATTTTCTTAATTTTCTGAGGATATGCATAATTAAAATTTAACTGCAATATATATGATCTTTAAACTATTTTCTTATCAGCCCAGTGATCATATCATATTCACAGAATCAAAAAACAAACAAATTCGATTAAAATCTACGCAAAAAGCGTTTTTTGTATCACTGTAAGCAGTATCATTCGAAGCACAAGCAAGCGTGTGAATAAACACACGCGAGCAAGATCAATTCGAAAGTATTTGATAATGATAATTGCGCATTCATATGCGTTTGTTGCTATATAATTGAATCAATATTTAAAAAACTACTTCACAGGTCAATATCAATATTGGTAGATCATTATATTTCTGCCTTTGAATTGTTTGAATAAAAAAATCTGCGTGCATCAGCCGTCAGCCGTTAAAACAGTTTAATGCATGATATGAAGAACGTTAGCCAAAAATTAAAAAAAAACAAATTTTTAACTTCAATACCCAATTAATCCATTCAATTCGAGGAAAGCAATAATTTTAATTGTTGTGGAGGTGCCAATCAAGTTAAACAAGCATGGTTTAAGTTATTTTTAAAAGTGCATAAAAATCTCTTAATTTCCCCTTTCCTTACCGTGCCTATTTGAAATCACTCGTTTTTCTGCCAAACAATCTGAACTGCATTGCACTTCATTAATTTTTATCAATCATGCGAAATCTGGCATTCAAACTTCTTGTATCCATGTTTAATGATACACTGATTGTTAGATAGGACTTAGATAAACAATTGTCCAAAAAGTAGGGCAACGCCGAGCGCATAAAAGTACTTCAGTCCATTAATGCACAAAATTATCATTATCAATTTTTAGTACATACGTACAAGTGTGGGTGAAGAATGCACTTTCTTATTTCAGATGAATCCGTGAACTTGGTATTTTTCACTGAATTTTGCCAGCATATGTATGCATTTAATTGCCCACAAAATAATGATGGGTTGTTATTATGTACTGCCATTCTTATATTTACTGCATAAATGCGCCAGGAAAAAATTAAACTTTCAAAATGTTAGCCAACAAACCAACTACTATTTCTTGAGATGAGTCTATAGCAGAGGAGTCCCATGATTTTGGGCGTGCACCCATTATATCCTAACAAAAGGACATAAAGTAAAAGCAGGTAGCAATTTTTACTCTCTACCTTTGTCACGGACTGATTGTCACAATTACTGGGTGAATATGATCAAAATAATAATCTCATTAAAATATGGATTTTTTTTTCGAAGGCCCTATTTTTGGTAAGGCCAAAGAGGATCAGTCATCTCATCTCGTAACCCAAAGAAACCGCTTGAAAATGCTTACGTAGGTACATAATTTATGTGGCGGAGGGAGACGGTATTTTTTTCTCATGTCAACGTCATTGTCATTGATATACATTTATCTTCTCTGGTATCAAATGACTAAAATATTGAATGGGTAAAGTTTTCAAAATTAAAAAAATATGATCCAAGGTTTTATTCTTAATGTAGATATGAATGTGACGAACTCGTAAAAGCTATAATATTATTTATGCGATAAAACTAACTATAAAACATTGACAATGAAATTGGCGTCCGTAACAATACCAGTGCTGCTGGTTTGGTTAAGTTGGTTTTACATCTATGGTTTATTGTTGTCTTGTCTTGTCTTCTGATAGCGAAGTCAAAACCGTGGTTAATTTTTTTATGACTTTTTGCATATTTTTATGCTTGTCTTACTGACACAGTTTATGACAGTTATTGTCTGAGGTATTGGTAGTAGTAGTACAGTGTACATTCTTTTGGAAATTTTAGTAAAAGGAGTTAAATCTACAATGAATGGCTAGACACCTCCAGTGCAGCGTTACTGGGAGAATTTGACGAAAATGCTAAAAGTTTAATTTTGCTCGGAGAAAAATATTCAAGTCTTTGTACCTACATCTATTGTAATTACATTTGCGGTTTCAATATTTACTTTTCAAAAAAGCGCTTTTTAACAGTATCAATTTCAGGCTGTTAAACGCTTTTGAAAAGTAAATATTGAAACCGCAACTGAAATATTTCGAAGGAAGTGTGCTTTGCTGAAATCTGAAATGTCGCATTCATCTAAATGCATACTTCGTTACTCTGCCGAAAGTTTTGAGACTTCAGAAGGTGTCCTGATTTCATAGCAGTTTCAACCGATATAATACCACGTCATTTGAATTGATGTTGTTATCACTCCACCTAATAAAACTACATTCTACAAACTGTGATTCATTCATTCATTGAGTTTAAATACGCTAATCATGCGTTTAAAGATTTTGTGTGTTAACTTCAATCAAATTAGTTCTGACAATGCTGGCCGCTCTGGCTCAGAGCTTTAAAGCAATAAATGTAGTAACAGACAATACAATTTAAATTCAAATGATAAAAAGCAATAGATCAAATTTACTTTAATACGCTATTCGTGACATGAGTCTTGAGCCGTTGAATTAAATTATTACACAAAAAGATAGTAGGTATTTACAGGACATTTTTCAAGACACTAATTGTACATGCGTTCAACCTTTCTTTCCGTAAACTTCCTTTATTTCTTGGTGTTGCGTGCACCAATTTGCCACTGCATTACTACGGCCTCATCAAATTGTGTTCAAATTAGCAAGAAGAAAGAAACATTTAAAGAAGCCCTTCCCTTTTATCAAAAAATTTGAATTCATGAAGTGGGATTTTGAAGAATGCATTATTTTGATTCGCTTTCTGAAAAACGTAAAAGATAAGCACGGTTCATACTATACCGTCGTCATCATCGCAATCATTTGTTTTTTAGTCGAACCGATATAAATAGTATAGAGGAGTAAGGGTAAGCAACAAGAAGAGTGCACTACCCATCGTCCTAATTTTCCGATAGCATGATTAAATTCACAAAAAGTAGAGAAAAAATTCCCTTTTCTCTCTCAAAACACAATGCAATTCGTTTCCGTAGAAATCGCAATTATCCCCGCATGCACTGACTTCGTTGCACGCGTACTAAAGAAGAAGTACAAAGCAATTTAGAAGATTAACTAGTTGAGGAACTTTGCGATGAGCTTCGCAATTCCTCGATAAAACATGCTAACAACTTCATCAGCTTTTTTTTTCTCTTGCCCTTTTCGTATCATCCTTCATCGCAGATATAAATAGGTATATGTACAGTACAAAGAAGAAATGAAAAATGAAATGATCTGATTCATCCACAAATTTTTCAGCTATCGTTATCATTACATTTTATTTAGTTTATTACGAAAGTCATTTTCACGCATCTTCAATTCAAACTTTATAGAGGATCAAATCAGATCCAAGAAAATAGGAACAGATTGAACAAGATAAAAAAAGTCTTCCCTTCTTCTTCATAGAGGTTTTTTTTGGCATCGGGGGTCTTCATGATAAATGTGCTTACCAGTGCGTGCCTTTCATCAAAAACATTAAGAGCAAAAGGGGAATCTACTTTTACCCCATTATCATAAACAAAACAAAAAGTCTTCTTGTTCCTCAATGAACTCTTATTCCGAACCACCCACACGTCATGATAGGTATTGGGAAAATTCATTGAAAGTTAAGATTTTATTTCGTCCAAAGCCAACTTTGAGCTCGGAAATGAAACTTTTTGTACACTTCCCTTTTCACACTTTAGCGATAACTGTGTCTATAGATTAACTTGAAATCGAAGAGTTTTTCAAATTAGTTTTCATCTTCATTCGTGATAGTGATGTGATGAATGAGCTGGGGAAAATAAGATGAGCTTTCTCTCATCAATATACATAACCGGTAACGTTTTTGTATTTTGACTTAATTATTGTTATTCTTAACTATATTGGTACACATTTGTTTTCCTTTCAGTTGAAAGTATCTATTAATTGTAATTGTAATGTTCTTCCCATTAGATTTAATTAGGGACTAGAGACGAGGAAGAAATGGAAGGTGTAAAAGTAAAGAAGCTCATTTGAAACGCTGAAATTCATATTGATTCAAGCTGAAAGATGAATTGAGGGAACTCGGTTTCTTTCCTCTCGTAAGTTTTACCTACTTTCTCGAAAGAGAATTTGTAGTTCAAGGTAATCTGGATCAGAGAACAAAAAGAATGCAACCAACTAAAGCGAAAAAGTAGAAGTTACAAAAATAGCCAAAACTGCATAGGTAAGTACTCATCTCATCTCTCATCTACTTGCTAAAGCTAGAAAGGTACTTGAGCCTTGAGCACCTAAAGCTAAGTAAATGAATGAACAAGTAACTTTTATCGGAGATTGTTCTGGTCATTGAGACCCATCTCACTGGGAAAAGAGGGTAAAAGTAGGATTTTTTCAAACTTATTTATGAATGAGATCAAAGAAGTCAGCATGTAATACGTAAAGTTGTAAGAAAAAGTGTAATTATTACCTAACATGCATTCTAAAAGGTAATTGGCACTTTCGAAGTATGTAATATGATGATTCGGTTTGTCTAGAGGAGGCAGGATAGTGAAATGAGCTCAATTTAATAATTAATTGAATAAAAAATATGCTGCGTTCGAATTACCCGTGTGCATCTAAGGGATACAAATGATAACTAAAGTTAAGCCCTAGTGATACTTACAGCCGTTGCAGAGGTGAGTCCTAATCAGGCAAATCATTAACTCATCATTACAGACTCCACAAGACCATAATAATATAATTAACATATTTCGGATAAGGATATTTCTTAATCTCCGGGGAATTTGGAGCAAAATACGCACTGAAATCAAACTTGTATTGATTACAAAATCAAGGATCAAACCAAAATGTAGCTGCATTGCAAATCCAATGCACTCGCAAATATCTATTTTGTTATGCTTTGGGCGAGGCTTCAGCAAAGTTATTTGGTTGGCTTTTAATAATGGAACAAAAGTTCCGTAAGTCTCTGAACTTTTCTTTGATTGCAGGAAAAATTAGGGCGTTTAGTCCCAAAAACTGTTGCAAAATACCCTGGTTTTTTTACTACAAGGCAATAATGGCAGTAATAAATATCATTATAATTATATAATTTGGTACACTCCATCACAAATTTTGACAAATGGATTGGATAGAGAAGAAAACATTACCGAGATTCAAATTCCATTCCCCCACACAACTACAATTAGCATTGCCAGCGTACCCTGTGCACCTACTAGAAATATTTCCTTCAATAAAAAACTAAGTAATATTTTCCTTTATGGAGATTATGTTCAGCCAGAATAACTGATTGTCTGATTGTGATTTGATTGCGAATCAAATCACGGCAAAACTTTTCCGTGCCGTGCCTATTACAAATAGCCTTGTGTAATTACTCAGTGTGGTTAAAGCTGATTAGCCAAAAGCTCTGCTCATGACTCTAACTATGACAATGATTAGTGAGCCCATTTCTCATCGAAAAAGATCTAGATGCTTTTTACATTACATTGTTACGAAAAACATCTAGACAGTTAACAAGAATTACGTAAGGTAGCGCCTGTCAAAAATTAGGTTTGTCCTTCATTCCCAGTCCAATAAAACCTTTACAATTGCAACATAATAAATATTAAGAATTAAATGAGATCTACATAGAGAACAACTGCAAAGCCGAATTCATTGAAAGGAAGGATAATAATTAGTGCTCGACAGTCGCATTCGTAATTTTCATTTAATCTCACTTCACTTTCAAGTGCTTAATTCGAATTTAACGTGTTACTCAATCGATGAAATGAGATGACAAAATTTTGAAGGGAAGGAGGTAGGAGTAAAGAGTTCAGCTGTAGACTGGCTTGAAGTTTTTGACGTTGACGCCTGCTTCACCGCTGGTGCCGAATGCGATGCATTCTACGAATGCTTTCATTGAAGTTGAAGTCCTTGTATTTTCAATTACCAATGACAAAAATGTAATATTAAAATCTTTGAAGTCTTTCTTATCCCAATCGATCATTACCAATTTTTAGTCTAATCTGTCGTAAATTTCCTCTCTTGTTAAAGAAGTCGAAAAAATATGATGTCTTGGTGTATTAAAAATTCAGGAATCGAACATTTTTCATACTTGAGACTAGCATTTTACTGGTTGCAGTCAGCTATATGAATCGGAATCACATTTCTGGAGGTTTTCCCACGATGTTAAATAACCCCAAAATTACAACTTCTAAGCCATTTCACAGCTATCGAAGTGGATAAAAAATTGTCAAAGCAGTGCTTTATGCATTAAACTGCAAAACATACATGCATATTTCATGCAGTCTAGCCCTATAGCTCTAGATGGTAAATTGAAATCACAAAGGAGAACGGATAGGAAGTGAGAAAGAATATTATAATGTGCTTTAAAATACCTGACAAATCTTGCGAAGGAAACTGTCACTTGTACTTTCATAAAATCTGTTTCAAATGTAATATACTATTACGTATTCATATTACGTACTCGATGATGGGGTTTTCATATTTCATGTCGGTTAAAAACGATTCATTCTTTTCCGACTCCGACTTGGTCAACGTCACGGTGCGGGAGTTGCGAATGCGACACTGTCATTAAAACATCCTGTCATGTCACTTTTCTCACATTCGTGATTCGTGTATGTTTTTCCTCTAAAATGATCATAATTAAATATTGAGATGATCATAATCATATTTTTTGGTCAGAGTTTAGTTCTCCAAGTGCCTACAAGCTAACTACAAACGCCACGACACTTAATGCACGCATATTTATATTTGCAACATATTTTTAAAAAGCTAATTTAGGTTTGGTATAACATGTTCTAAAGACCCAGTGCGCAGCAATCAGATAATTTATTAATGGATTGTAAATACATTTCTCGCGCACCAAATTTTAATAACGTTGTCGTTTTTTCATTAAAAAAACAGGGAATGCAAAAAAGGCTTTGTTTTATCATTCCATTTCCATGGTCAGTTACTCGCCAAAAATGTAAAGAGCATGATGATTATTACTGTACTTTCTGGCATGGCGGAAGGAAACAGATAAACAATCAAAGACTATGACAAAAACTTTGCTTGTTAAAAGCGCATGGTAATAATGATAATAATGTAGAATGTAATATGTACCTGTATGAATGAATGCTCGTAATGTACCACAGACGTTGCCTTACGAACAAAAACGTAGCTTTTATGATATCTAGAACCAAT
>JAHZNI010004296.1:0-12468 GCA_027744415.1 Seira ritae | reverse complement strand
AAATGCATAAACCAGGAAGTTGGCTTAAATATTTTCTTTGTAGTTAAAAACTAAATCCCTAGCTTCTGTTTACTTTGAAAAAGAATACTTTATTGGCAGTGGCAGTACTTTTGCATGGAAGTTTCGTATTTCTTCAATTTTTTCGACATCTTCGTTCGACCTGGATAAAATAATGATGTGATGTGATAATAATTTTTCCGCGATGAAATAAAAATTTCAGTGCATTTAAATAAAAATCAAAAAATGCCAAAGTACTAATCTAACAAGCAAAAGCTCTATGAACGGGGAAAATATCCATAAATCGTATATTGTAGGTTTTTAATTCTGGAGGTTTGAACCGAATACAGTGATGCGTGTTCTAGAAACTCCATGTCCTTTTATCTTGTGCTTTTATCAGTAAAAATGGCCATTTCGCGAAAACAGCGGAAAATAGCTCAGCAGGAAAATGGCAAAATATTAACATTTGAATATCTTATGAAGATAATGATCATGTTTATCAAAATAATGGCGTTATGGAACCGACTTCCAGAAGAAGTAGTTAGTGCTTCAACTTTTGCGAAGTATAAGGTAATGGTAAGGGATTTAATCTTAAATAAGAACATAGTACTGTAATCTGTTATGTAATCTGTCTGTCAATGTATAGAAAATTTTATTTTAATGGTGCAACGAAATATTTATGTTTGTATAGTTTAATGTTATTGAGTTTGAAACTATGTACAACTACTAATTGTTCCAATAAGCAAGTTTACGGTCAGTGTAATAACATATACTCGATCAGGTGACTGATTTTATTTTGTTGGACTTTTCGACTTGACTTTGAATATATTCCAGTAGAGGTCTTTGCTTTGAAGATAGAGGTATGGTAATAGTAATAAGATATTTCAAAGGATTTTCACCGACCTAGTTATGCACGAAATTCTAAAATCGACAGATCCGACCTGCCTTGTAAGCTTTGGTTTCCTTCAAAGAGTTCATAGTTGCTGGCCAATGGACGGTCATGTCAGTCATGTATCGCTTATACTCTTACTCTAGGTACATGCATGCAAAGTTTTATGGTATTGAATGTTTTTGACGCATTGAAAGTTGAAAGAATTTCATCATATCATCAGAATTCTGCTCACAAACAGTTTAGTATCTCTTGACAAAGGTTTCAATTTTACACGCCTCCTAGGATGCTTTCCTTTCATTACGTTTAGGAAACAAACAAATAAGCTTAAATGGAGGCAAGTAAACCATTCTCATTTAGAGGGAAAGCATGCAAAGGCTTAAGTTGGCTTTCACAGTGTTTCGCCTTCACGTTTTTCTATCTCACCGAGTCAATAATGCTGTATGTGGAAGCTCAAACCATGCTCGTATCGTCACAACAGTATCCCCAAGGATTTTTGTCCGTAAAAATTCTCAAATTCATTGTGTCCCAAAAATCTTTCTTTTTACTCACATCAACATTTACCTGCCCGTGTAAGCCTTCAAAATTGCTCCAACTTTTCAGCTGAACCCATAAAAATCTAAAGCAACCATGTATGCCTTCTGAAATCTGGCAAACTTTTCATGGCTTATATTTTATTTTATAACAATGCGAATCCTTACTCGCATTTTAAGTAAGCGTCATGCAATGGCGAATTTCCTATTTTTTATAATGGCCACAAACAATGTTTCAAAAGTTCTGGCATTCTGGAAGTTCTGTTTTTTTCTCTTATTTTAGAAAAGATTTTAAGCTCAAAATAAGTAACAAAAAAGTATTCTGTATTGAAAGTGTGGGATTCGGATGCTTCATTCAAGTCCTTTTGATGCTTCGTTTCTCGGGATATGTTGCTTGAAAATTAATGCAATAAATGGCTTGCTCATTGTTTCATCATCCGTTATTACGACAGAGAGATTTTTATCGCTATCAATTTTCGTTCAATTTTAATGTATGTACTTCAAGATTTTACTACTAATAGATTTTACTACTAATCAAGCACCAATCCTGCACGATGAAAATCGGCAAATAAGATTTATAATAAAATAAAATTGGCAAATAATCGGCTACATTTGGCAATAGGCAATACAAAAGCTGTTGTTTTACAAGCATTATCTTCCTGTTTGCAGATACACTGTGATGGCTGGAAGTCCAGCAAAGATGTTGGAACACCTTTTGGAAACACGGTTAGACGGAAGAGATCGTTCCTCTGTAGACTCCACAGGAAGAAGATCGTCCACACCAGGAGACACTGACTCCTTCCTGGAAGAGTTCCTCATGACCCATATCATTTTCATGCCAATTCATCAGTTGCTCACCGAACTAAAGAGACAATATCCTTTTCATACAAACGCAAACAACGAAAAGTACTTGAAATTTTAATTACTTTATATAAAAATCTATATCCGAATCCGACGCATTTCTTTAGTGGGTAGTGGGATTTTGATCTTAGAAATACTAAAATGGAAGAGATGTATGTACTTCCTTGTTTAACTTTTTCTTAAAATGCACTAAAATATTAACTTTACCTGTTTCTAACCAATTGCAATTGGCCATGATTATCATGTGGTATAACCACGTGTGCGTGCGGTGTAGGTGAGTGACTAGATGGCTTGAGCTCTTATCACTAAAATGATGATACTAACTATTTTTTCTAGTTTAGTTTTCATAGGACAAAAATACATCTTTTTCTCTTGTGCGGTGCTGTAAATACAATAACAAACTTGCGAACTACATGCATATACAAGTATTGCTCTAATTATTATGGCTTAACAATGCTTAATTAGTTTCGGAAAACACGAAGGGTGTCTCTTTTTCAAAAGATGAGACCACTGTCACTGCACTGTTGTTCTGCTCCACTGGTCTTCGGTGCTGCTTCACTAAAACTTACTTACTTCATGATGATGATGTGATCATAATTACAACTTCCTACCTATACACCATCAGTCCTCTTCAGTTGTTCCGATTATATTTGACCTGGTTTGTTTGAGGCATGACGTGATTGATGCACTACTGGGG
Organism: Seira ritae; assembly: GCA_027744415.1. Lineage (NCBI taxonomy): Eukaryota > Metazoa > Arthropoda > Collembola > Entomobryomorpha > Entomobryidae > Seira > Seira ritae. The sequence continues at coordinate 9,491 of JAHZNI010004296.1, read as the reverse complement.
AGCTGATGTAGATTTTTAAGCGAACATGGTCGTAGTTTTGTAGATTGTTACCGTCGTTTGAGTTTCCATTTCACTTTGAAGCTACTTGTGACTTTAACGAAACAAAAGAGCAAATGAGACGCTTCTTCGTCTCTTTCTTCTTAATTAAAACCTTGTCCCTCCCTGTATCATCACATCACACGTTTTCCTTCTTTTCATTGGCGTTTTGTAACAACAGCGTCAATGAAAGGCGATACCATTTTCATTATAATTAGAATACAATAACCCTCCATCATCATCACTTTGTTGATTTATGAATGCAAATAAGGGGTTCACCCTTCCACTTGTATTCATACCAATGAAACTGTTGGTCTGATGCATCGACAGTATATGTGCATTAAATGACTACTACAATATTACCAGTCTCTCATTAGAAGTAATGTTATTGATACCTAGTCCTTATTAGACACATAATCCAAAATATGTTCTCATAACTCTCTTTCTCCAAAAGACACAGGTGATGTGTTATATTATGATCATGGTAGATAAAATCCCATTTTCAGGCATGTGAAGATGGAAAATATGATAATAATGACGGGTTTCCTTTCTCCAAAAACTTTCACTTTTCCTGCTTTCTTTTCGAAAAAAGTTTTGATTGGCAAATACTTACATAGAATGTGAGGAGAAATATTGCGCTCTCATGTCTTGTGAAATATTTAGTGCTTCTTGGTACTACCAATCCGAACCAGCTTTCAGTGAAATGGAAAAATCTCTGACGATGAGGTTTTTAGTTATAATCAGATCATTTCCATTCTTTTCTTTTTTCGTTATGATGTGCTCGATATGCTGTTCTGACTAAAGAGTGCGACTGCTGTGATGATGAATAATAACGATAGAATAGAGAGATACCTAATATTTATATCGAACTAACTTAACTTGATTACTTATTTTATTTGATAGATTTTGAACTAATACTTTTTGTACAAAAATTCTAGCATAGAGAAATACTAGTCTAGACTAGACAAATGGTGCCTTGTACTGTACGAATAGTCTAGCTCCTACTAATTCTCTTTTTGAATTGAAGCTTTTCGATGGATTGGATATGATTGGATTTTGTTTTGCACTGAACTTAATTGAATTTGAAAGGCAAAATTTTTCAGTATTTTTGACGATATTTTCCTTAACCACGCCGCACTTATAGGATAGATTCCAGTTGCCAGGACCGGGAGTTCCTGTTGGCCTGCAAAAGACGAGTTGTGCAGTTCGTGCATCGGTGGATCACCACTATTGGAGACCCAGTTTTCGAAGAGCAATGTACACACACGTTTCTTGATGTAAGAACTTTTTCTCTTTTCTTTACTCGTCGTCAGATCCTACCCTAACATTTATTATTGAAAGACCAAGTTTCGTGTGGAGCTGAAAAAAGTGAAACGACTCTGGCTATGCAATCATTATGTCAAACACTACAGTAGTAAGGAAGTTTTTATAACAATGCTGCGCAGAAATAGATAATCATCAATACTTCATTCATGGTTATGGCGAAGACATAGTGACTGACGTTATCAACGTTCCTGTTTCGAGGAGGGGTTTTTCTATCAGTGTATTCTGTTCAGTAGTCAAGTTAAGTTTGTGTGTCAAAGGTTCATTAGCAAACAGCCAAAGTAAAGACTGACTGCCTTGCTACCACTACATACTTTATGTGTTCTTTCTATTTGGAACTAAATTTGGTTCTTACAAGATTACCTTTCTGTCAGTCACCTTGATAACTACTTATAGATGCATTATTAAAATATATTGTACTGAAAATGTGGTACATATTTGAATTTCGGCGAAATTCGACTAATAATGACAAAATTATTTAACTTTTAAAAGTACGTTGAAAGAGGACACAATTTATGTTCTAACTGTTTAATATAGTCTGATAAACAGGAAAAATTGCCGATTGCAGATTGTCTTTCTGACTTCAAAATCCCTCGTATAGATTCAAGTGTATGCACCACCTGCTAATTTCACTGGATTCGTCAAATTTTTTTCATGCCGAAGTTGCTGCAGTACGTTAGCAGGTTTCACTAATGTGAAGACATGATGATAAAAATGTTTCTTTTTGAGGCAGAGAGAGAAAACTAGAAACGACTTTTATTTTATGTCTCTCCTTTAGGCCCACTTTTAACGAGCAAATGAATGATGTATCATGTCTACTTCCACTTACTTACTTCAAAAAACATTGTAGGTACAGTGCGCGTTTCAAAGTTAACGAGAGTGAGAGAAAGGGGAAAAGAAAATCTATTGGGAAAAGTCTTATAAAGAGAAAAACAAATAGAATTCCCATCTCTTCCATTTTCCTCATCTTCCTTCATTAAAAGATATGTAGGCATGTGCTGGGGGAAAGTCTTCACTTATTACCAAAGCATCATCAAAAAAATAAAGCGTCTCGGCACAATTCAGCCAGCTGAGGGTTATGAAATATTTAAAAATGGCTCTGTTTTCATCAGTAGACAAAAGAAAACTAATCTTAATTTTTCTTGTTCTTCTCTGTTCTTTTTTGTAGGAATTGTTTCATGAAATTCAAGAGGAGAGTAGTGCATCGGGCGCTCTGAGGGACGAGGTAAATCTCATGCTTCAAGTAATGGATTTAAAGAGACTCTACTGTGAAGAGACGACAGCAGCTGCAGGTCAAAAATGGAAATTGCCTCCCTCTGGACAACCTGTGTGCTTATTTGGAAACCCATCCGGTAACGAGGAAAGCAGTGTAGACAGCCGCGAGAAACGGTGCTGCATGAGACCCACAGACGATAGTGAGTTGGGTCTAGAAAAATGAAATGCCTACTCTTGTTTCCCTATAGTTATAACTTTTCTATAAGCGAAAATAGGGTAATATATAGCGTCGGAAAGGGATTGGTAACTACAAGCGAAGCAACTACCTGACGAAAATATTCTTCAAAGGAAAAAAGTAATTACGGTCCTGTTTGTTGCGATGTCAGGCTCTTCAAAATCATATTAGACTTTCGCAGTACGAGATGAGGACGTAGAAAATCTGTCGCATCTCGGATGTCAAACGCTGTCTTCACTACCCACCTATGTATGTAGACTGCAGATACTACCAATATGATGATAGGTGGTGGTATGGAATCTCACGATTTTCGTCTGTTTGACTTTGATGGAAATAAAATGGATAGATTGGTTTTACATCCTCAGATTTCCTCCCTACCAGATATCATGTGGAAAGGGAAGAGATAAAAGGGAAAATATTCTTGCCAGGAAATGCTACTGCCTGCTACAGATTTTTATCAGACAAAATGATTGAAAAATTGAAACGTATTTCCATAGTCGGAAAGGTAAGCACGTTAGGTGGAAACCTCAGATAGTGCGAACCGAGCCGACCTTCTTAAAAAGCATCCACTTTTGTGAATGTTTTACCACCCGAGGATCTTACCTGATCGCATTTATTCTTGTGATAAAATATGAGAAACTATGATAGAGATGCGTGCATACCTGTGTACATAGGTATTCATGCATGCATGATGGATGTATCTTTCACTTCACTCCTTCCATTTCCACAGCAGAAATTGGAAATGAAAGGATTCCAGCAAAAATTCTGAATTCATGCACGTACCTGGATAGGCATATGTACACACATTATATCTGGTGCACGTTTACAAGAGCTTCATTCCTATTGCTTACCTGATACCTGACAATGAAAAGGCTTTTCTCAGTCGGTTCGGTGAATGGTTTCGTCTCGTTTGACAATTTACAAGTTATGCATATCATCACACAGAAAAGTAAGGTTCTTTTATTGTCCTGTTTACTGGTGGGAGATCTCTAGGAGTCCCTTGTTTCCTCCTTTTTCGATAAGTGAAATTGGAAATAGAACTAGCGGAATATTGATGAATGGAAGACTCATACTGAATTTTTGTGGAGGGTGCTTCTGAAAAAGAATTTTCTCTTTGGAACGTGTTTAGTGCTCCTTATTCATATAGAAGATCATAGTCATTTTTTCATTCTGCGAAAATTCCCCTTCTGATATTTTAGCGAGACGTCTGAGCTACCTGGAATGGCATTATTAGAGCCATTTTTTGGAAAATTGTATTGATGTTAACTAAGGTGATGATAGACACATTCAATGAAATGAAGATGATTACAAGTTATAGCCTTCACCTGCTTAAACTACACTTTCTTTTTTAAAGAATCAGGAGAAACTGAATTTATCTGTTATTCATCTTCATCACTTGACTTAAGTCTCGTTTCGTACAACTCAATGGGCTTACTTAATCAATTTTAAAGTCTGATGATTAGTTTTTGTATTTATTATTTATGTTAGTAACGAATCTTGGACGGGTTTACTGAGTTTACTGAGTATTTGCTGTTTCGTGGTTTTATGAAATTTTCTAGCATGTGTTTCGGATAGATGTTTGGCAGAGTTTTACGTGTCGGCTTAAGCTAATCTAATTAGCAATTTATGAAAGCACCAGCAAAAGCCCCCGATCTCACGATCAGCAAGGTTGCCTAGTGAATACATATACTTTTGAATACATATACTTTCTTGTTTAGGTTCATTCAATCATCGGTCATGTCTAAACTCCATCACCAATTTTGTCAGTTATAGAAATTGATGGAAAAAATAATGAAACTATTCTCATTAAATGCTCCCTCATGTAGCCCATAGTGACTTAAGCTTGTGAGGCTCAGGCTCATCGGGTTTGGAGGCAAAATAGTACCAAACAAACTTGCTTACCAAATTTTATGTGTATTGTAAACGATTTCATTTCACTGCTAGTAACTTGTTACTTTATACTTTTGTAGTCAAGATGAAAGGAAAAAGTGTACAAAACAGGTTATGAGTCATTAGGACAAGAGAAAGATGAGAATGGCTTCAGCCATTTGAGAACGCGGTGAAGAAGTTAGCCAACAAGGAAGATTAGTATTTGCAAGCCAATTTTGGAAGACAGGAATATGACAGCGATGAGAAGAGGGCTCTAGTGCTACAGTGCTTTAAAATTTAAAAGTTAGCTATAAATTCTCCGCTTGGTGGTTTCATTCACGGGATCAGGAAGGAAAAGAAAGCAGGAAGAAAGGTAGTAGTAGTTAAGCAAAAGCAGGTAGCTGTCCGAGTTGAGTTACCTATGATAAAGCTTTTTGCTCAATTTTTCCTCGCGGCATTTTCCCTTGTTTTCTGCCAAACACAAATTCGCGATATGGCTGGATAAATCTACAAGTTTTATGTTTTAGTATTATGTTTTAGTAGTAGGAAAAATTATGAACACGCGTGGATGGCATATGTACCTGAACTATGCGATCGGCGTTGGCTATGCTTGTATGATCGTTTATGGACCATAATAAGCCGTTGCCAACTCTCAACTTAGTAAGACATTACCATGGTCGTAGTACATATTTAAATTTTTTGGTTTACGAGAATCTTGAGAATTCCCTTTCCAGACATCCTAGTCGATGCACTAAGTGAGAACTCTAGCTAGCTCCAAACTTGCGCTGTGTGCGATATTAGCTCTAGCTTCTAGAAATGAAATGGAAGATGATAATTTTGTAGTACGTACATATGTACTATGTTAATAGAACACGTTAGAAACAGTACGTTGGAAAAATGCGTTTGCGTAATAGGACGAAGTTATCGTATCTGTTTTACAGAGTTCCAACGTACTAAAATGTTAAGGTATTTTCATTTCTTCGTCCTGAAATAATTTACGAAATATGAAATGGAGTTTTTCGCAAGAGCATAATATGACGCTTGACATGCTTATTTTCCAAGCCGTATTAATTAAGTAGTTCCATTTACCATCGAAATTTAACTTGATTTAGCTTATAACGAGATTTCAAATTATAAACTTGCCTAGCCCAGCATTAACTCGTTCAGTCCAATTTAGTCGTAGGGGTGACAAGGTATTCATGATTTTTGTCGAGTTTCGACTATACTTTTGTCCCTATCAACGACCAGAACCCTTCTAAAGTCCTTATGTTTTACCTAATGCAACATTTTTTAAGTCAAAATAAATTCAATTTTTAAGTAAATCAAGGAAACACTATGAAAACGCTTCCTTGAAAATTCTTAACCCCTATTATAAAATAATATGTCAAGAAACGACACTTTTAGTGGTTCATTGATACAAAAGTATGCTCAAAACTTACCAAAAGTCGTGAATACCGCAGCCCATCTAGATAATTTATTAGTACGTCTATTACTTTAATTCCCCCACCTGAGTAAAACTGATCTAACGTAATGACTACAATGTTTCGCTTGTTCACAGTAATTTTCCGAGTGTATTGCGCAGACCACACGTACTGTACCCTGAGGTTCCCTTTGAACACTACCGCAGAGGGTCTGAAGCACGTTGCTGCTGATAAACTAGGATTAAAACATGATGATCTGGTACTCGTGGAGCTTAAATCTTCAGGTAAGACCACCACCATTACACAATAAGTCTAACTGATTTCAGAACTCCAAGTATAATAGAAATTCGTGGAAAACATAAAGTCAAAACAATAGAATCCTTTTGCTTGTTGTCCCCCTCCGGTCCGGCCCCCCTCATTAAACCGAGAGTTTTTTCGGCAAGCCTTTTCCAAAAGGGCTTCCACTTCCAATTAGTTTGAAGCCCGAAAGGATTTTAGTGCATCCGTTGTACCGGATTTTTATCGTCGGTTTTGGATGGAAGCCATGGGGAAGATGAAATTTCGAAAAAAAATATTTTCGTTTAGTTCATATCCTATTGTAATGTGGCCGCGCTCACACAGGATGCATTTATTAACGTCCACATTTCTTTCCAAAATATGCATGAAAGAAAGAATGAAGATAGTATCTGTATACCTTTATATGTATACCTTTTTGTATGCATACCTATATGTATATCTTTAATGAATTTTTTATCTGTATAACTTTATATGTATTGTAGTGTAGCATATATTTTTGCAAAAATGCATGGTATATTTTTGATTCGTGTTTCTGGGAAAAACTCTACGAGGAAAGAAAAGTAATGGCGTACATTGGCCAAAAGAAGCAGCATTACGATAACCAGCTTGGCTGAAATTGGATTGTTTGTGCTTCTGCTCCACTGTCAAATTACGATCATAAGACGCTGATATCAAAAAGGATTTTTGGTTTCTCTTTTCCCTTTTCTCCTAGCAACAAAAAGAAGTATAAAATGGATTTGGATTTGCAAAAGCCGAAAGTGTCACTGGCATCAGATTTTCTTTCTTTCTCGTGATAAATATGTTTATGAATATGAATACCTAGAATAATAAAATTCGAACATGCTACTAATTTATGTAGAAGAAAGGAAAGATGCCCCGTCCGAGACCTAGCTTAGTGTACCATATTTTAGCTTCATATTTGCAACTTATATGAGTGCCATTAATATTAGAACACTGAACACATTAGTGATGGCTTGTTGCTCACTTTTTCAGGAGCATAATAAAAACATTACAAAAATTTCGTCTTTATATGCATACATTTTAAGACTACATTGAAAGTATCTCCAGATAAAAGAGAGAAAGAGAAAAGGACGTTGATCGCCACTTAGGCATATTTATAGTTCCCTTCCCCTTTTTCATCTTTAATTTAAACGACCTTTTTAATTATTCTTTGTTTTCATCATTCACCCAAGCGTGTGGCATAAAGTTTTTTTCTTTTATAAAGTTATCTTTGGGATGAATCATCTTTTGCATTACTTATGGTCACCCAAAATTGCTCTTAATTTTTACAGTCCAAGGAGGAGAGCTAAGTCATTTGCATGGTAGCCATGTTGTTATATTCGTCGCTTCCCGTTTTTTCTTCTTGCAAGATTATGGGAAAAGCGATTTTCTCTTCGTTTTCTTATAAATGTAAATACATATATCTGGTAAGCTAGCATCTGACTTAGAAAGTGAAGTGAGGCTTGCGATGCAAAAATCCCTGTAGATGCTTCATGCAATCTAAGCACGTTTACAAGGCGCGCATTCTCAAAATTCTCTGGGCAGTTTACTTTCTCTTCTTGGTATTCATCTTCAATAGACTTCGTAATCATGAGGCATGACCATTGACTCAATAAATCACGTTAAAATGGCTGCGAACAATGCGACAAAAATCATTGAAATGGGACACATTATGGTCATAGAATGCGACCGTTTGCTTTCCCTTTTTAATCTTAAGTGGCCAAAACCATTAAAGTGAAAAGTGGCGACAACCCCCTTTCCTACATACAGCCATTTTTCTAGTCTACGCTAAAGCTTAAAAATGCGAATAGTTTGGTTGGCTCCTGGTTTGAGAGAATAAAAACTGTGTGAAGTACAGTGGTCGTATTAAACATAACCTGATTATTTGGCTGCAAGCAAGTATGCGAGATTAATAAAATAGTCGATAAAGTGTCTATATTGATTTTCTCCTTCTTCTAGGTGAAAAGATTGTTTTCCATGATTCCGACGTGAGCATTCCAACCTCACTCAGTTTAAACGGAAGGATATTCATCTCGTTAAAGGATCACTTGGATGCTTTGGTAAGACTGACTGTATTACATTCCGGACTCGGATGGAAATCCGATCATCTCCCCTAATCCTACTATTTCCAATCGAAAACGATTGCCGAAGTACTCCACAATATTTTTATGAATTTAGTTGAAGCGAAAGTTGAGGATGTGGAACAGGTAGCTCGTCTGTCATTTTTATTAAAAGGAGAGAAAACAAATCCTTACTTAGAAAGTACGGATTTCGTCTCTAACTGAAACTTGAAAACTAAAGTGTGAAAGCCTTCATGTTTTTAACGAGACGAGTCAGACCCAGCATAGTCCATTAAAACTACATTTTAAGTGGAATAGAAACTGGAGAATTCTGCTGGATTGACATTTTCTATAGTCAGAAAAAGACCATCGCAATCTCGTTTTAAACCCGACACAAGAGTATTAACCAGCTAGGCCAGAATAGAGATTCGATGAAAAAAGTTTTTGGTAGATTTTAAGAAAGAGATACGGATACGATCAACTTTCCGAAGCTCGCCCAATGGAAAAAGTTCCTTTCATTTTCTCTTTCTCGCGTGAGATAGTTCTCTTTTCCTATGTTCACTGAGCTGACTACCCACTCAGAAAAGAGGACGGAGAGAGGAATGAGTTTGTGACTTCTTTTCTCCGACTTGACATTACGAGGAAGCTTTTTAAAAGAAAACCTTAAAAGCGCTCTTTCTTACTGAGCAACCTGATGCGAAGCGGTGTAGGCTTTTAAGAGAAATATGAAAGTAGGGAATGCGCGTCCTGTGTCGTGGGAATGCTTGACATATCTTGAGTTATTGCACCGGTTTCTTTGCAGACATGTTTACCTGAGCAAGAGAGACCTACGGAGGGGTTGCCAACTGACCTGGAGATGTTCAGCACGAGAGAACTGGCCTACCACATGACAGTGTTGGATTGGAGCTTATTCAAATGTGTTCACGAGGTAAGGAAAAATCATATGAAACTAGAGATCCCAAAAAGAAAAATAACGACTTTCTGTTTGAGTGTGAAAAGTTTTTGACCTCAGCAAGCAACAAAAGTAAATTTTTT
>JAHZNI010004295.1:0-10498 GCA_027744415.1 Seira ritae | reverse complement strand
GATCTCGCTCAAGTTGATATTGAGGCCCATATACTGTCTTGCAGGACACAAGTCATGGTAAGGCTTACTTATTGCAACAATCCAATTTATTTTTAACAATTTTAAATCACAATTTTAAAATTTTATCAGCATTCCAAGTCAACCGTGTGGACGTATGATGCCCTGGAGCACTTGAGATGGAGTTGTCGTTATCAAGTCTATCATAACTTGAGTACGTGGGAGCCTCAGCTTGGGCGTCAGCATGGGACACCTCCACTCAATATACTTTCCAGCCTTTGCCTGAATAACTGCAGTGGCGTTGGAACCTGTGATCATGGTGACCTGACAACAAAAAATATGAAAAGGATTTCTTCCAAATTAAAATTAAAATTAAATTGCAGCCAAATTAGATAGAATTCGGAAATTCCTTTTTTAGGCGTTTGCCGTTGCTCCAGCGGTTATTTAGGAGCGGATTGCTCTGTGAGCACAACTCAGCCACCGAAAGTCACGGGGATGGGATTCACAAGCGTTTGCGATATCAGGAATCGCGCCTGCAGCGAAGTCCTTGTCTGGGGAGATAAATTTGCAGAGCATAATGCGATCAAGTGTCATTATGATATATACAGAGTACGAAATTAATTTATAACTGCAAATTATTTATATGTAAATTTAAACTATAATTTCTATATTTACTTTACATAGGCTCAGAATGTCAAGGCAGTCCCTGCACATTCCGGCACCGTGACCGCCAACGGCCGCCTCCTAACTTTCCAATCCATAGTTTGCGACATTCCCGACATGCCCATCCACGACGCCAAAGTAGCCAACTTCTACATTCCTGGGGAAGGTCTGGAGAAGACGAGACAGCTACTCCGAGTCCGTATCAGTTATGGCTTCGATGGACCGAAGAGTGAGCCGATCGACTACGCCATTTATGATTCCTTATGCTGGGAATGCGGCTCAGCGTTGACCTGCACACCGCGTCCTACGCAGAGCTGTAATGTGCTCAGTGATCCATTCGGGACCAATAGTGACCCCTTCCAGAACTCCCCCAGCTTTACAAGTCCTTCACTAGGCTTTGCACAGAGTAATAGTCCGCTGCAGTTCTCTCCCGATTCCTCCTCCGCATTTTCCCCGTCGACCATTCCGAACAGCTTTAATCCCCAGTTACTTCTGAGCAATCCGAATCCTGCTCCTGGGCTACTGGGCGAGCTCCATCCTGGACTCAGTGGCCCCTGCAGATTACCGAAGGACTCGGGACCTTGCAGGAATGACATTTTGCGGTATTTCTTTGACTTCGCCGCGAAGAAATGCAGACCATTCATCTTTGGGGGATGTCAAGGTAATCAAAAGTCAATTTCATTTTTAAAAGAATCGACTCAATTTTGAAACTGAATCCATTTCTATTCAATTTCCAGGTAACCAAAATAACTTCGTAACGGAGCAGGACTGTCTGCGATCCTGCTTATCAGGAGATGATAAGCCTCTCTTTAATAATATCACTTTACCCCAACCACTCCTGCCTGAATCCGCGAGCAGCATCATTTCCCTAGGCCACCAGCCCCAGAAATTTAGGAGTCCATCAAGCTTTGACATTATATCCCAGGTGCCTGAAAAGTGTAATTTAGGCTCCACTTCAGGCTCCTGCCATGACGAGATCGTTCGCTATTACTATGACAGCTTAATGAAGAAATGTAGACCTTTTATTACGTGTCCTGGAAACACGGATAACTTTCCCAGCAAGGATTCGTGCATGAGGGAATGTGAGATTTCAGCAAAGAAATAAAAAATTGATTCATGCAAAAGCGTTATACTATTTATGTAATTGTATTATATCATAGCAAGTTATTTTGTTAATTAGTTTTTATGTACTTCCATTATCATTATCATATTATTAATTATTAGATAGAATTACTTAAGTACCTATCTATGCATAAACATGTACTTCTTTTACCTTTATTATTATCTTGTGATTGAAATATAAATACTGAAATGTAGATCCGCGTTTTATTTTTGTAGAATTTAAATGAAGCTGACAAAATAAAATGAATCAGGATGAATAGGTTTCTGTTATGGAATGTGGATTGGAATAAAAGATATTTAATAACAATTCAGACTCCAGATTGTTTACTTATTTACACATTCTGCTCAAGCAGCGTTCACCTCACCCCAGAGATGGCCGTGGGTAAAATATAATGTTGTTTTTGACCACCCGTTTAAATACTTAATAAAACGGGTTTTATTTTTCATGATTTGCTTTTGTCCTGGGTTAAAACCAACGGCTATCATTTACCTGCAATGGTAGAATACTGCCCGTTTTTGCCCACTGGGTTTGGACAAAAATTGGTGAAACCGTTGTTACCCACCCACTAGCTGTTAAAACCCTGGGTCTTATCTATCTCTGGTTCGTCCTTTTTCCTGCGATGAGCCAGCCTGACATGACATGGCGAAGCAATGAAGCAATTCACTTTTTATCGTGATCTTGAAATTGAAAAAAAAAAGTTTTGGATAGTTTTCGTCTTACGCTAGCATGCTTATGAATATTATGTAGTTGATATTTTAGTGCATTATTTTGATTATTTATTCACCAACAATGATTGCTTCTGGTTCAGTAAATGTTTACCAAGCTCAGCTCAGTTATTGTAGATTGTAGATTGCATTGTCAATTGTATTCATTCCGTCCATAGCACAAGACTAGGCACTCCGTACGTTTTTAATATTCTATGAGTCAGTTTTCGACTGTTGTGACTGCTTCTGCTGTTACTGCATTGCATTGTTTACAAACCAGTATTTCCATGAATAACTGATGAATAAACAAACAAACAACAGAACCAGAGTCCTCGCAGCAGATTTACCGGACCAATGAATTAGTAATGGAGTATGTAGTACATACATAGTAGGATCTTATATTGATTACGTACCTTATCCATTTGCATGCCTACATTCAATTCGTAGCTCTTGGCTTGGGATGGTTTTATGTGCGATTTTCCAGACAAGACATTGAACTAAAAAAATAATGACGCTTCAAATTATCAATGTGTTTCTACTTAGTTCTGACTTTAAAATCGAAACAAAATTTAAATAAAAAAAATTAATAAAAATGTTCTAGCATATCAAATCATATTCACTAAAATCTTAAGATCTGCCAAAAAAATAAAGAATTGCAAAATTTATATAATATATTATATGCATTGTGCAATGTGCAAAAGTGTGTGACAAATGAAAAGTTTATGAATGCAATATTGTACGAAACAGTTAGGCTTTCAGTTGGATATTTTTTTCACAATTTCGTGAAGTGTTAATAGTGAACGGAAGTGATGCGATTGCGATCTGAAGGGGCCTCTTCTTCCTCATTTTACCTAAAATATGCATACATATAATATGTATTTTGGGCGGATTAATTATTGGGGTAGGTAAAAATCTCTGTTATAATTTTGCATATGATGGGCTGTGAACATGAAGGAAGTCCCATGAAAAATATGCAATAATTCAAAATTCGAGTTACTATTTATTCTAAAGAAAAAATAGCACTAATAGATAATTATAAGCACTAGCGCATCTCCGACCTCCGATTCTTCTATGACGCGGCTAGATTCGTTTTTGCTAAAAAAATAAAAAAATACATGTTTTAATTAAGAAAGTGTTTTCTTCATGTATGTATGTAACAATTATTATATTTTATACAGCCTTGAAGTGTGTATTCCTTTTCTTCTTTTACCACCTGAATTTCATCTACTGTATCTGTATTATCTTTTCATTTTAGATGGAGAGATTGCTGCTATATTTTTTTTAAAAAATGCAACTGAAATTGGCCCCTGATTAGGCTTTTATTGCAAAGTCGTAAAAATAGTTTTTTCTTCAAGTTTCCTATCTAATTTTTTCCTTATTTGCTTTTTCTGTGAATGTGATTCCTGATTACTACTGATAAGCTTTTTTGTTGTTCCTGTCTAATCATCGAGAAATCTCGCGCGGTTTACGAGGTATTAATAGATATTGTTTTTTATGATTTTTTATTCTCATTTCGATCCCACTGATACGGAACAATCTGAAAAAGAAAGAAATCTTCAATTCAATTGCAAAAAGCAATTTTAATGCAAACAACTTTACATGTACATTGCATGCGGGATTGTTGCTGTTCACTTTTGAATTCTCACACCATTTCTCGTAAAATCTACAAAAAATGCATACGCTTACCATCGCTTTGTATCAGTGAAGGAGGGATCGCATTTAAACAAAAAAATTACTCTGAGGTCTGAAGAGCTTTGGACATCACGAACTCATGCAGGGTCAGCAATCTAGCATCTAGATTAAAATTGCTCCAACACCTCATTCGGTGAAATGAAATAAATATTTCATACAGAAGTTACATAGTTGTGTATATATTTTTGGTGATAGGTACCATAAAATCGAATTAGTCATAATACTCAGGCATGCATGCAAATAACACAACTCACTCAGCTCAGGAGGGCTGTCTTGATTAATTAAGGAGATGATGAAGAAGGAGGAAGGATTTGAAGGAAGATTTACGATGAGTAGGTATTTTTGCATGTAACGCATCCTAGAGATTGAATTAACTTAAACTTAACTATAGAATGGCTGAAACTGAAACGGAACGGGCAATTCAAATGAAGGCTCACTCAGACGAGTTACCCAAATTAGGAGGAGACAAGTAAATCTCAGAGATGGATTTTGTCCGGACAATATTGACTTTATGGGAAATAATGGAAAATATGGACAATAATGGGTAATAATGGACAATTATTCCGTCTATTATGGTGTCATATTACCCCTTTTACTCTATGATTACCCTGGGATGTATATATCGGCATTGTTTAATATCATTGTCCGTTTTCAAAGTTTGATATTGCCCATTATTGTCCGGACAATATTATATTGTCCAACCCCTGATTATTGCCCAGCGCCAAGCCTGGTAAATCTGACATAAATATGTAAAATGCTCCATGAAAAATCTCATGCATCCGTTTTCTGCTACCATTTCTCCGTGCGAAATATCCCAGTTTTGATTTGCTATTTTCTGATCTGAAAAAAATATTTTTTTTACAAATTTAAATAAATGGACATTTGTATTTATGAATGTGGGGGGCGGCCAGGAATTTTTACATAAATTTCGAGAATTCAAAAAATGCAAAAGATACAATATCCGGATTGTAATTGTAAAATTTATGAAAACATTGCATAAAATATGCATGTATGTGTTTTATAGAAAAAAATTGCAAAACAGTAGCACATAGTAAGTTATTTACCAATGAATTTGCTTCAAATCAAACGGTTTAAATGAACGAGTTACGGAACAAAACGTCAGAGGATTCCATGCACACACAAAGGCATACATAATATCAAAATATCGTGCTTGATGCCCATTAGGGTAGACTGTTGAGGGGAGGTGAAGAAAATTAAATTAGAGGAAGGTTGTGCCACACACATACACATTGTTTCATGCATGACAGAGGAGAGCAACAAAAAGCTCTGAATTGAATGGTAACCAAGTTCCTTTTGTTTCGGATTAAAAATGTTTGACAGCATTTACCTTAAATGCTCGCACAACATCATCATCATATGTCTTTACACTTTACGGCAATATAAGATATGAAGTCGCGTGCGTGTTCATGTCTTGTGTTTATGACTCGTGGCTTATGGAGTGAAGCCTTAATTTGATTCATTCAAATTAGCAAAATGAAGATCTTCACTTAAACAACGTTCTGATTTCTGATTTACTAAATACCAATAAAAACTGAATTTTTTAAATATAGTTTTGCGTCAGTCCGTAGTCCATTTTACGATAAATGAAAGGTCATAAGCCTCTTGTATTTACCTACCAATATACACTTTTTTATAATTTTCATATAAACTTAACTATTCTTCAGAGTGCGACTTTCATCCATTTTTCAAGAACTTTCGATGGACAAAATGGAAATGGATGAAATGGAAGAAATGGATGGCATGGATAAATAGATGATAAAAATAATAAATATCTTCCTCTACGGCTTTTGAATTAACTTTGCACCTGTTTTACATATTATCAGAAATTTAAAACATAAATTGGCTCAGTTTCATCACTAAAGGTTAGTTTTAAACGGGTACTACAATCTATGACATTATGATTGCTTGCGCGATGGCTGCAGAGATGATCTCCGAGTAAATTTATAATGAGTATCAAGTTTAAAGGTAGTATTTTTGTACAATAAAGAGTCTTTTTGGATTTCATTATGGTACAAAGGCGACTAAGTTCATGTATCATTAATTATTATCTAATAAAATTAATAAAATCCATTTCATCCATTGCTTGAATTTCATCCACCTTGCCTTTGATGGATAAATCCATTTCATCCGGATGGATAAAATTGCCATCCAGTTGAAGGTCGTACTCAGCTATTCTTACATGGATAATATGCACTTTAAATGTTTTTCATTCACCATCTTCTTCCTTTCCTTGTTCCTGTGTTTTTCTTTTCACAAAACACCGCGATAAAACACTGATAGAAGGGATCGTCCTCCTCCTTCTTGGTTCATTTGTCTTCACGGAAAATGATGCAGGCTATGACTTGAGACGATTATTCATGTGCCGTTGACTGCTATTTTTCATGGCAGTAATGTCCTATCTGTCCTGTCTGCGTCTGCATAAATAAAATTGATAGAAATCCTCCCAAGAGGGAATGAGGGAATGCATTGGATCGATATGTATTATGAAAAATGGAAAAGTGAAAATGATGTTGTTTAAAAAGAGGCCCATGAAATGCTTTTATTTAGATATATTTCATACATTCTCCTTCCCATTATTTCTCTCCCTAATCGAGTGTTAAATAAGTTCAAAAAATTCTTTTTAAAGAACTTTTATGAACACCGCAATCAAAGATGACACTGAAATTACTATCGTTCTAGTAATAAAGATTTTATTTTTAGTCAGCTTCCGGTGTACCTAACCTACACACATTCTGCGCGAACGTTTGTTGTGTTGTGACTGTGACCACTTGTTTCCAGTAAATATAATGTCCTTTCATTTACAGGCTATTCAAATTCTAAGAAAATAGTGATTACATTGACGAATTCAGCAGAGCAAATTTCAAAAAACGCGGAGTAGGTCACTTTCCCACACCTGTTCATTTTTTAAAGTTTACTTTGTTAAAATCTCTTTTTATGAATTCACTACTTTATTTTTGTGAGTAGGTAGCGCGCATCATCATCACCATTATCACTCACTATCAATATCAATAGCAGTATATTTTCTCCTAATTCGGAAGGAAATAAACGAGGAGAAAAATAACAGAAGACACACTTGTTATTTCAATCCCCCCCAAAGAAAATGGGAAATGCCTACACGTTTAGACGTTTTCACCAGGTCTCTGCTGAATAAATCAGAATACATATATGTAATTCTCTTTCAAAAAAAAACACGTCAAATTGAAAATGCACATCATTCATTACTCCCACATCAAGGTTTCCCTCTCCGCATAAAAATATATATTCCCCAAATATTGAAAGAAATGAGCATTACCCACGGCCCACATCACATTACAGTATTTATCCCCGATCCACAAATCTTACTCTATTTTTTTTATAGAAAATGGTGGAAGATATTTTTTTGCTTTGATTGTTCCTCCATTTTTTTCATTTATATACATATGCCTATGCATTTTCCTCCCTTGCGAATTCCACATGCATTGCAATGTATCTAGGTATATTGCAAGATAATGAGGTAAAGGTAATAATGCAATGACTGTACAGTTTTTTTATTGACAGGAATAGATTTTCTATTTCATTTCAAGAAAATTTTTTTTGTAGTTGGCTTGGCTGGAGGGACTGGCTGAGAGAGATACAAAGTTCTTTTTTGTGATTTTCTCGATTGTACTTTTACCTATTTTTTTATAACATAATTCAGGACGAGAGCACTGCCTGCACTATATACGTGGCGGTTTTTATTCTGTGTAGTATGAAGAACAGATTTTTGGTTGTTGTCTACTTAGTCTGGTCTGGGTGAATCGCACTATCAATATTCCGTATCGACTCGACTCGATTGCATACCACACAAAAATACTTACTTTCTGTTTGTATATTTCTTTATGCTTTCTCTTCCTCCTGAGGATATTGTTTCGAGCATAATAAACCAAGCACCTACATAATATGCATTTCATTTTACAAGTCATCAAAACCAATTCCTTATCCCTTGACCATTCCGCTGGGAAAGTAGTAGTTCTGAGAAAACAATGATACATATATTTTTTTGTAAAAATTTTTACCGACTACACACTACATTACCTTCTTCCATGGACATGTTTCTAAAAAAAATTCTAGAGGTATTTTTCCTGAATCAGCGTCTTCTTCTTCTCCTCCTATTTTTGTCAACTCTTTTTTTTGTTTGAGACGATTTTATTCGAATAGAATTCAGCAGTAGTGGAGGAAGTTTATCATTCTTGGGGAGAAAAAATATATTGGGAGAGATGCAGATGTAATAAATATCACAAGGCCCTGCTATTTGTTTGTCTTGTGAAGAAAAAAAAAACTTATTTGATTTAAGCAGGTGGTATGTCTATGTAGTAGGTATCAATAGAGACTTGCATACTTAGATATCGAGAGATAGACATGATGTATACGATCCTCTTGACTTGTGACTGTTTTTTATCCTGTTTACGGAATACATAAAAAAGAACTCGTTATACTTACCATGGCTGACAGAAAACGAAGGAGAAAGTTTATTCGATTCATTCTACCTACTTACAAGTTCGAGTGAAAATAAAATAGACAAGGAATAAGGATGAGAGAGAAAGAAAGAGGGATGATGGGAAATTTATGTGTGTTGAGCTGGTGAATTGACAGGAGACAAAAATCTGTTGTTTGTATCTACTTTAGTAAGAACTAGAACTGCTCTGATCCCTTCTTCATTGTTACTCTCACCATTTCTTCTTTTTTTGCATTGGATTGGGATTGGAATTCCCCTGTTTTGTTCTCTTTTTTTCCAGATTGCGGAATTGCCGAGAGCTTTTGTAAATATGTATTGGCTTGGCTTAGGTAGATAGGTGAGTCTGTCACGTCAGGAGAAGAAAAAAAAGAAAGTCAGGGATTTTTTTCATGAGAGATTTCTTTATCTCTTTTTATTCACCGAACAACAATGTGACACGAACACTACAAAAAAAAACTTTCTTTAAAGAATAAGCTGAGCAAGCAGGCAAGCAAGTAGTAGCAGAGCGATGCGATCTCTTGTCTCGGTCTTGTTCATTTTTATCCTGTCAAAATGGATAATTGTATTGCTGTGCTTTCCCTCTCGTCAACAATTTTTTTTTGTTGTCTCCAGAGAAAGGGAGGGAAGAGGTGAAATGTTTAAACTTTGGATAATGATCACATCACATCACAAGAGGAAAGGTGTTCCGGCTCTGAATATCTTCCAAGTTGCATGCATGCATTGTTCTTTTCAAGAAAAATAAATAAAAAGCATGGGATTTAGGTACTTAGATTTAGCATATATTATTCAGGTGGAGCTAATGGATGATGACTGGATTAAAGTTCTGTTTTTCTTCGCCGTCGTCGTCGTTGGTCATTTGAACGAGGGAAACTTTTGAGATTTGAGGAAAGAAGGAAATGGAAACCCCATCTTCCAAAATATATATTTTTGGGGGATTTACAAGTATTTTTTTCTTGCCGTGCGACGACTGTGACTATCAACATCAACCAACTTGATTCTGGATTCTTTTTTCAGTGGCAGGAGGAGGAGGATGAGGATGATAATAATAAGATAAAAAGAAAAGCAATAAAAGAGAGAGACAGACTGCATATTTTATTGAGCTCTTCTTGTTCTTTTTTATTCCTGCTCTCGTGAGCTAGCTCGTAGCTCGTGCAGACGAAAACTTGCTCAAGAAGAAGATTCGGCACATGTACTAAATACTAATGCAGGGGCTAATCGCATCAGCTTGATCTTTTCTTAGCAACACCACAAAACTAGATACAAACTCTCCTCTTTCGAATGGGTACATGTAGGTATGTATGTATAGATAGTTGAGTTGCATTACACTTTTAGCAAAAGTTTGAATAGATTAAGGAGAAAAAAAAGGAATATAATGTATCTTGTTTTCTTTCGTAAACAATGCAATTCCGAAAAATCCTTATTTAATTTACTGAAAAAAAAATAATTCCTGATTTCTGCAGCAAATAAAATTGCTAATCGTATCAAAATAAGTTGTAAATGTTGTAATGAGATTTTTTTGTAGCAAGCGATGAAGGTGTTGATATGTGTATGTGCATGACGATGATCCGATGATGATGCTCTCGTCTCAACCAGAGTGCGACTTTCATCCATTTTTCAAGAAATTTTGATGGACGAAATGGAAATGGCTGAAATGGACGATAAAAATATAAACATCTTCCTCTTCGGCTTCTGAATTAACTTTGCATCTGTTTTGCACAGAATCAGAAAATTAAACATTAATAGGCTCGGTTTCATAACTAAAGGTTAGTTTTAAGCGGGTACTACAATCTATGACATTATGATTGCTTGCGCGATGGTTGCGGT
>JAHZNI010004294.1:0-17355 GCA_027744415.1 Seira ritae | reverse complement strand
ACATTTTGATACCAACTTGGGAGGAGAAAACTATGAGAAAAGTATTCACAGGAAGGAAGACAATCTTTGAAACTTTCATTATGATATATGTTCGCCGTTCACCACACCATTTAAAAAAAGAAATGCAGTTTAGTATGTATCTCCTCATCGTTCGCATTTCACCCCTTTAATCTATCTCATGCAAAATGGAAAACATTTCAAGCAAGTTGGCGTTCGTCTCCTTCTTCAAGTTTCAGTTCCTGGTATGCATATAATCTGGCTCAATTTAACTTACTTCTATAACATTAGCTCTTACACACGCAGAGAGAGACTTTTTAAAAACGGACTGAGACCTACATACTTGCTGCTGTTGTTTCTTTTATAAATTCCATTCGCAAAAGTAGAAAACTACACTCTTTTCATATTTTTTTCTCTCAACTCTGTGCATATCTTATATAATTCATGTTAAAACGGAGACAGCAACTGCTCTTCCGCCGTCGCCGTGATCCCGTTTCCCTGAAGCAGTAGTATAGAAAGGGGGAGTAGGTTGCCTTAAGTAGAATAGAATACAATATGAGAAATAAGAAACATTCCATTCAATCTTCATGAATTTTACAATTTTATGTGCGGAATCGTATTTTCTGTGTTTACAACTTTTTACAGCAAAATGAGCTTGCCTCTGGGTTTTGTGTGGAGTGGGTATGGCTTGGGCATGACATAACTGTTAATTTAATATGTACACATAGATGTGGAAACGAACGGAGCATTAGACCTTATATTAACTTTCTCTTCGCCTATTTAAAGGGCTGTAATGATGATACTCATCTTGCCCGTGTCCTTTTGCTCTCCTCTAACAAGCTTTATCTCTTTACTCCGGCTAGTGTCTGTGCTGCAGACAAGCCAACACTTCCCGTACCTTTCTCATTGACAAGAGCATTAAAAGTAATAACGTAGAACTGTGCAAGCAAGACCAGATTGAAACGTGTTTAAATCTAGGCCGAATAGTGTAGTTTTTGGAATACATAATGCATAAATATACTCATTGACAATCGAAAAATGTTAGCACATTCAGTATTATAGTATAGCGCATATTGCAATATAGCACCATACAACACCCCACCGGTAAAAAAAGACGTGATTACATGAGATACTCGTGTTTCACTTACTTTTACATGAAATACCGACAAATATTTTTATTACGCAATCCAATCGATTTCCAACGATCGAATGTTCAGGAACCGTATCACTCACTCACCATCTCCATTTATTTGAAGAACCGGCATTTTCGATTACCTATTTATGTATCTGCATCCATTACCAGTTTTGCTTCCTTTTCCAACCATTTTACGCTTTCAGGAATTAAAAGAATCCAAGGAAGTCCTCACCCACCACCACCACATGCCTAATATTTTTTTCTCTGGTCAGATAGTTTTGAGAAAAAATATAGTGTGTGAGAAGACCCATGTGCGTAGATTTTTTTGTCTGTTGAAAACTTCATGAAAGTCCAAAAATGCATGAAAATTAAATTAGAGAATAAGTATTTGTATTCATAATGTATGTACATACTTTCAAGTGATGTAAATTTTATTATTGCATAAAAACCCAAAAAATATTTTTATGTGCACTTACAATAATATTGTGTAGTAATGCCCATTTTTCTTTGAGCACTTGGTGCCCCCAAAGAATTTTTCTTGAATTTGCATGGCTTGTATTTCTCTCGTCACGGTTGCATTCTCCTTTCTATTTTACACTCACACATTCTTTGAAAAAAGTATTCAAACTTAAAAGATGTATGTTTTACGTGATTTTATTTTCGATACCCAGAAAAATCCTCAGACCGTGGAACGCACAATGTTTCGTTTTTAAGGGAAAGAGTGATTGCACTCTCGGAATAAATAAAATGCTTGAGAGACTTTTGGCTTTTGGGAGTATGTATATTCACAATTCTCAAATTCAGAAACTTTTTCAGATGAAAAAAAGTGCGAACAGAATTTGTTTCTCCTAATTTCCACAGTTAAAAATATGAAAAAATAACAACTACTTACATATGAATCTATGCTTACATACTTTAATTGTGTAGTTTTACTAGCATTTTATAATTATCCTGTTGCGTAATTTTTAAAATTTTTTATGATGATCAATCGATAACATGCGTGGAAAATTAATTAATCATAAAACATTTAGTACTGCATGACAAATCCAAATACATCTTGCAGATCGCTTATTTTCTGGTTAAGTAGATAAACTACCAATGTGGCTACGTGTAAAAATGAATTAATTTAATAGGCAATAAATTTATTGATTCCAATCCGACTGATTACTGTTTTTGAAAAGCTACTTAATTCATTTTCATATACATAATCTATGATAAAAAAATGATATAATTCAGTTTTGAGTCTTTCTTAAGTGCCTTGTCCAGCATTTTATTCTATCGTGGATTTTAATAATTTATTAGATCGAACCGAAATGCTGAACGATGGCTGGATTAGACATGGACGGAGCATAGGGCAAACAAAGCTGAACAACATGAAACTGTAAACTCGATGGCTGCATATCGTCTTCTCAACTCATCCAGCTTTCATGCACCCGGTAAACACGATTTGAGTCCAAAACAGCAATAAAGGATAGCCGGAGACTCAAAAGCTCGTCTCGCCTATGCCAAGTTGCGAGTGATGTGATGTGTAGTGTGATGCGATATAGCGATTGCATTGCATTGATGAGAGAGAGGCTTTTACTAAAAGCGTAAATAACAACAGAGATCCCCGGTGATCTATTGTTGTTTTCATATTATAGTTCATAGTTGTGCCTCATCAATAACAATGTTGATCATGATAATATGATGATGCGTTGCTGCGATTTTCAAAGAATTAATGCCAGTTCAATTAATTAAAAGGAAAAATCCGTGTAGTGAAAAACTTGCTAATAATGTTTGCATTTAATAGTAATTAATGTTTGAATGAAATGATAATCAAAATTAAAAGTGAAAGAAGTGAAGAATTCACAAAATATTCACATTGGTTTAGTTGTTAGTGTACTTAAATTGTTTGATTGTTAAATTATCCACTTGTTTCCTTACGTTGCTGTTATTATTATACTTCCACCTTTTAACTAAAATAATGTCGGAGCTACGAGGTATGTATCTTCTTTGAGAAAAAATGAAACAAAATTAAACTGCTACTATTACTGGATGTTGATTTTTGAATCGATTTGCTAATTTTATAATTAGCAATGTGGCTTAACTTCTTCCGGAATGCTGGGATTCTCAAAGGGTTCGACACAAAGTATGCTGTGATTTTTGATGAAAACAGAATAAGACAGGATATGATGCTGGACATAACCAAAGATTGTCTTCGGGACATGGGCATCACTGCTATGGGCGATATCATCGCGATTTTGAAGCACGCAAAGAAAGTACATGATGAGGTGAGTGAAACATGAACTGAGCGTATGAACTAATGTAACAAAAGTTAGTGAACAAGCAAAACTTGATCTAATCCGGTATTAATTTTATTTTCCAGTCTAAAGAGGAGGCTCTGCAGACTGTTAAACCTTCATCAACTGTCCAAAAAGTATCTGTAGTGGATACATCTCCGTCACCAAAGCCATCCGAAACATCTACTCCTCAAAAATCTGCGACTAAGGCTTCGAATAATATTCAGAGAACTCTTAAATCTGTTTCTGGTGGTGGCCCCGCTACAGTAGCTAAATCATCCCCGGTTGTTGCTAGTAAGTAATTTGATTTGCTTGGACATTTAATCTTAACTATAATGAATTGGTGATGGATTATATTGCATTTTTAGAAGCATCTAGTACAAAGCCGGCAACTTCTCAGAAAATTACAAGTAGTACCGTGAAAAATGTTGCGAAAAAACAAACCACCACATCCTCCTCCTCACTAAACTTAGATGACGAATTAATGAAGAAAAAGATAATTATTCTAAGGACTGACTCCGACTCGGATAGTTCGATGCAGAAAGAGGAGGTTCCGGTTCAAAAGAAAATTCGAGTGTTGCCAGAACATGAAGGGAAATATAAAATTAAAATGCCTGAAGGAACTACCCCTAAAACTCAAAAACTGTTACAGACTAGGCGTGCGTAGTTAATTCAAAATAATTTGTTTTTAGGTCTTATAACACAAAAATTTGTTGCATTCAATACTAAAAATATTGGTTCTTATTTAGTTGGTCCCAGCCCTGGATCGAAACCAGAACCCGCCAATGATAAGAAACCTACAGTATTCGATAGGCTTGGAGAGAGCAAAGTTAGTAGCACATGTGATTCAAAATCCTCGGGTTCCAGTTCAAGCCAGGCTTCTGCCACTGCCGCAGCCATTGATAAGGGCATAGTGCGTACTTTTAATTTTTCAGGAACTATGTGATTTCAGAAACTATGTTTTTGGTAGCGTATAATATCGTTTCTTTGTAATCTTTGAAACAGTCATCAGTTTTTGCAAGGCTGGGTAATAAAAGTGCTTCATTGCAAAAACCTGCCACTGCAACTGCAACTGTAACGGAAGACAAATCCCTCCTGATATCAACGAAGTTCGAGGTACGACAAACGGTACCTCCTCCCTCTACATCGGCGTCTAGTAGATCTTTACAATCTTCATCTGGACATCGAGATGGTCAGCATTTATTAATTTGATTTTTTAAGTGGCGTGATAATGTGATGCTAGAACAAGTACAGTAATTGTTAATATCAAAATGTTTTATGATGTCCAGATAATGAAAAGTCTTTAAGTGTGGTGCGTCCAAGAAGTACGGTTAGTGTCAGCGTGAGAGACTCAAGAAGCGATGAACTAAAACGTTCCTCGCCAAGTTCCTCCTATAAATCTGGTGGCGGTGGTATGCGTTCAGATGCTATTTCTAGTAAGTTTGTTGTTGTGTCATACTGAGGAAAGAAGTATCAACTATGATGTATCATTTTTCAAGGCAATTTATTATCTTATTTATTCCTTTTTTTATAAATCCTGTTTCCTTTTTTTAGGAAACAGGGAAATTGATGTCAAGGCGAGACTGGGTATGAATTCACGACCTCGGTCAAGGTCAAGGTCTCCTCCCATTAAGAAACGAATAATTAATCAAGATCGTTCTCCAAGGAGAAGCTCCCCAGTGTCTTTTAGACGCGATGAACGAAGTGTCACTCGTCCTTCATCCGTTGTTACCGCGCCTCGAAGAACCAATTTGACGTCGAAGGTAGGCTTTAACCGTATTCATCGCCGATGATTCATGCTCAAAAATAAAAGCAGATGTAGTTAGTACTTGAGGAGAGAAAACAGTAACGTAAAAAGTATGGCGCAGGTAGCAGCATCACAATCCGTAGTAAGTGCAAGAAGAGACAGCCGTGGACGTCATGATGAAGATAAATCAAAAGCAATTGTTCGGAGGTCCGGAAATATCATTGTGAGAAGAAGTTTTGAAAAAAGCGCAACATCTAGTAGATCTGTGTCACAGGACTCTTTTAATTTACCTGAGGATATTGAGGACCCTTTAGCTGGATGTTACAGTGAAAGTGACTAAATCGTAAGGAAAATCAGTTGTACTTATTTTGGACTCGCTTTAAAGCTTGAAAGTTTAGAACTAAAACTTTTATCTAGAATCTTTTATGAAGGGGCATATAACATAAGTGTTCAAGAATTATTTTTATTCGTAAATAGTAAATACATGAATCAAAGAAACTGAATGCGTAATTGTCTATTGGAAGAAAACAAAATTTTTACTCAACTGTGTAAATTAGATTAGGTAAATATTAAATGTTAAAATAGTTTATTTGTGCTGTTAACAGAATTTCAATACAACTGGTATGATATGATACATATAACCTTCAATCCTTTTGAAACAACTTGACTCAACGTAAGACTTGATTTTTTGTCATCTCGGTAGACTAATAAGCATAGAATTATAAATACAGTTAGCCTTTTTTTAAATTATTAAAGCACTGAGATGAGACCTTTTTTGTTCTTTTTTAAGCATTCATTTTTTCTAATTTTTCGGCCCATTAATATAAGCTGAGCAAACAAGCATCGATTTTAAACTAATGCTCTCTATAAATTGGCGTAAAACTAGATATTATTTCGCTTCTCATGCACTACATGAATAAAGCCAAGATTGAAGATGTTTTATTTTGCTAGATTTAATTCATAGCGTGAGCGTGATTGATATCTTATAATCTTTTGCGTTTTGAGCGAAACAATAAGTTTAATTCATATCTAATGCCGTAAAACAATTACTGCAAAAGGATAAAAACAAACAGTTCAAACTTAGATTATAAGAATCTTGCTGCTTTATTGTTCAGATTCGTTTATGCATACATAGTACAATTGGTGGGTAGGAGCCCATTTCTTTTCCATGCATGATAGCTATATTATCAACATTAATAATTATCGAGCCGTTTTGGTCTTACCCCGGTCCCTGTATCCCGTTACCCTGGTCTTAGAGTTTTGGTGCCTTTCCTCGCGATCAATCAATCTTCTTTGCATTAGTTAACTTTGCCTTCTTTTCTCTTCCACTTTTGATCACAGAGTCGTGAAATAGTTTTCCAAAAAGGAGGATGAAGGAACCATATACCAGACTGAATGCTTTAATACTTATGGGGTAGCGTGCACAATCATGGCCTGTTTCTAAAAGAAAATACACGTTCTTTTAGACAATTCTTTACACACGTTCTTTTCCCTGGTTAATTTATAACTTCCTAACAAGATTTTCAAATTCCTTTATCATTTCACTGTCATTATTTATATGCAATGTATTTATTTATTCACTTACTTTGATAAAACATGGACAACATATTCACCCCGAAACCAATCAGCATTTGTGCTAATTGCAAGCTAGTGATAAGATTTGCGACGTAAGTTGGTATATGCAATCCTTTGGCCTGAAATGGCATCAAAAATACATTGATTAATTTAACATTTTAAAGGAAAATGGTTCCTTCCTTGCCTATTACCTTGAATGCAAAGTATGGATACATCAGGGAATGAACTCCATAATTAAGAATGGTATACCATCGAGCAATTGGTTCCACCAACGGAGCTAGGGGTTGAAACAAAGATAATTGTAACTTCAAACTTGAAAATAATCGAAAGACAAAGGTTTATCTTATTTTTTTACCTAAAATCCAACATGATATCATAACGTATTTGCTCAGGATAAACATAATTATCCAAAACCCGCTTTTAACATCAGTATCAATTTTAAGGCAAATGCTCGCGTAAAATCCATTCGGTTTCGAAAGAGTATTTCTGAAAATCAGAAGGAAGACGAACCATTTCATCATGTCAAAACGGATGAAAGTAAAACTTTCACTGAAATGCTGGATATTTATTTCTTACATAAAACCAGGAAGCACTCTAACAAATCCAAACATGGAAAATATTCCCAAAGAGAGATTCCACCAGAACAGAGGCGTTCTCAGATCAAAAGGTGATCTATTTTGCATACAGCTCCGGATCCCGAAAATCGCGACGATGTAAATTGCTCCTGCGTAAAAAGCAAGAGCCCAGTTTTTCTCAATCACTGCATGCCAATAGAAGAAATCAATTTCCTCAAAGGAAAACGAGTGCGTCTCGTAAGGGTCAGAAAACTTCCAGCCAAATGGCTCTTTCAGAACCACTTGTTCCACATACGAAGTATTTGGCATTTTTATGAAAACTTTTTGATAATCAGCTCGCTGGTGATCTGGCACAACAAATCACACAGACAGGCGAGCAAACTTGTGGCGATTAAAACATCATTTTCGCGATTCCCTCTCTCTCAACTTTCTAAAGCGGACTCAGACCTAGACTTGAACTAATAAATTGTAACAGTAACAGTGTTTTTTCCTCGATTTCCTCCATTTATACGGCATCGCTAATACTTCAGATAACTGAGCTAGTACGACGGATGTGTACGATAATATAACTTTATGAGGTACATCCGTCGTTGCCGAGTACAGTACAACCTATCTAGGTATGCATATTGAATAAAAATGATGATTAAATTCACGTCATATTCTTCTTCACCTATATGCTTCCCTATGTCACGACAGGCTAATTTGTATGAGAACTTTTTGAAACAAATATTCTCATTAAAATGAAATAAGAAAACGATAAGAATGTGTCGTTTATTCTGCAATAATGAGAAAGAGAACATTATCACATAAGGCTTGGCGTTTCATACGACTTCGTAGGCGAAAGGCATATGCATTCGGATAAAATGGTCCTGTTGATGGTGCGGCAATGATCGTGTGAAGTCTTTCAAAGAAATGGAGCATCCATAATGATAATGTCTTCAAAGGCTTAACGCTGCATGGCGTTCCGATTTCTTACAATTCTTGCATCAGATTTCAGATAAAACCAGCTACCAAAATAGGTATATATATTTTGCGAAATGGGAGTTTGTTGTCATTTTGTGTGAACAAAGCTTTTAAAAATCCTCAAGGAATATAAGAACCTGCTGTGCGTCTTCCCTCCCTTCAACATTTCCCCATGTTGTATGCAGATGCTTAATGGAACTTGCTGAACACATATTAATGCAAGTGGGCAGAAATCCTTCGTCTACAAAAATAGAAATAAGGTTGCAGACCACTATTAAAGATCAGGTTTTGTTTCCGGTAAAATCTCGTTGTACAGGCTAGGGCTTGGACTTCGACAAATCAAATCTAGCTACTATATGAATAGATAATAATAAAAGTTATAAGTTTTAATATAATTGTAATTTCTTCGAAGCATTAATAATATTGCGAGTACTGCAAAACTTGCAATATATGTTTTAAATTGTATTACATAGTTTCTGAAACAATGTAGGTAGTATTTTTCTTCTTTAACGGGAATTCAGCACAGCGGTCATTTTTTACATAAGAATGTCAGTTATGTTTGTTTGTTTTATGTACTGCTCT
Organism: Seira ritae; assembly: GCA_027744415.1. Lineage (NCBI taxonomy): Eukaryota > Metazoa > Arthropoda > Collembola > Entomobryomorpha > Entomobryidae > Seira > Seira ritae. Next base: position 8,502 of record JAHZNI010004294.1, on the reverse strand, counting down.
TTTTATATGGAGTTTATATGATAAAATATGAATTTTAACGTTGTTATTATAGAGCAATGACAATGAGTTAATAAAGAAATCAGCCACTAACTACCTTTGTCTACAAATTTTCTGCCGATCCCAACGTCGAAAGAGTGGTTGGGGAAATATGAGACACAGCAGACGATGCATATTTCTAATTGCTACTTTCATGAACTTCCGCATGAACAAAACAAAAAATTTTAAAAATGTGGAATACGTGATCAAGATTTGTAATTTATACAAACAGCAATTCTTCCTTGAAACACAGAAATTCGTGATTGGAGTTGGCTGGGGCCTTCCGGCTCGTACTAAAGTATATGTATGTAATGAGATTGATGAAGAAGCACCCTCCATGGATGGCTGTTATTTTTATTCATAAGATAATTTATTCATAGAAATGCAAATACAACACTTTTATTTACAATAAATATAATTTGTAAAATTATTTATATAAACAAACAAGAAGTGAATTATTTATAGAGACAATATCAGTTTATTTTCTCGCCCAACTTAAGAGCGACACATAGGAACCGATGAAGCTTGAGCTGGAGGATTGTTTTGGAGCTGGGGTCGTTTTGGTATGGTTTGTAAAACCTGAGGTAGATTGGAGAAATTGACTGATAAAATCATTCGTAAAGATTCGATGTGGGTCGTAATGATTCAATTTCTTGACTGTCCATTCCCACTCATTCCCAAAAGATTTCGGGATAATTTTCCTCATGAGAATATGATTATTCCAAGCTCCGTCATCTGTAAATGCCCAGGCTTTGCTCCACTCTGGTCTCACAAGTCCCTCTGTCTCTCCGTCGAAAGTGAGGAAAAGAAATGACTCAAACTCCCTCATGAATTTATCAAAGTGCTTTGTTCCTGTGTACACATTAATTCCAACGAGCACTGCCACATTCCATTTCTTTCGTTTCTTTTTGAGGGGAGCTAAAATCGAAAGGGAAGGGGGATCAAATCTCCCAAAGGGTGGCAAATGCTTCGGGTCATCCAGGCCGGTTACGGTGAACTGAAGAGGTTCATTCTGAGGGTATTTCCAATTCGACGAGAATTTATCGACCAGCTCCTTATAGTGACTATATACTAGACTCACGACTTTTTGTATATTCTGCCTCTCCGTGATAACTGCATATCCTGAGGAATAAGAATGCGTGAATGTTTGCTTGCTATTGTATCTCAGCAAGATATTCTTCGCTGGACCAAAGATATCCTCATTGTTGGATAGGCGGAGTCCTACAGAATTGAACTGGTGGTTGAGCCGGGATATCATGGGAGCTAGGTAATGTCTTCCTGAGAGAAACTGTGTGAGCAAGATGCTAACCGTCGATGGGACATTCTCCAAATAAGAGAAAGGATACGGGGAGCTCACTACTTTCGCCGGAGAATATTTCGTCCTATTGGAACATGTCATGAGGAGTGTGTGATCCGTATAAGGGAAAACGGAGAGATCGACGGAGTGATACTTGTTCACTAAACTTGCAAAAGTCTCTTGTTCCAGCTTTTCATCCTTGTCAACGCCCCCAAATTCATTGGGATAATCGTCCTCATCGTCGTCTTCGCTCATTAAAATGTCATCATCATCGTCATCATCGAAAATTTCAGCTGGAGCCATTGCAAGCAACTTTTGAGCAGATAAATGGGAGTAGCTCTGGCATCTTAATTTGTAACCTGGTCCAACTAACAGAGTGACTTGAGTTATAAATGCTCTTCCCAGATGAGTTAAGAAAATCCGTGCATCACGTTCCTCCCTGGAAAACTTGCGGATGACATAGGTACTCCTTTCATAATCCCATACAACTGCTTTAAAACTCAGGACTAAGTTGCTCAACGTGCCGGTTGTGTAGCCGTCAGGCGGGAGTGGTCCATTGGAGGCAGCACCTATTCCAGACCCATGGCTCGAAACTGCCAACGCTCCGCCAACAGTTATCTCGCCCATTACAGGGGATGAAAATAGGGAGCATTTATGGTCTTCCAGGAAGCCTAATAGGCTTTCAATCGACGCACCAGTTTGGACTTGCACTGCACGAAAGGAACCCTTCGATGAAAGCATTTTCATTTGGACAAGAAAAGATGTGGTGTCAACTAAAATCGTGTTGTAACACTGCGAGGATCTTGTAAGTGTTAGTGGCGCCCACGAATTCCCGTAGCCTTTAGGTCGAATTGTGAAGTCGTTCAAAAATGCCCAATTGGCCAATACGAGAATGTCCTTATAGGTCCTTGGCACTGCTACCCAAATCTGAGAAACGTAAATATTTTGAGCCCAGTTTTTGAATTCCTTGGACTTGAGAGGTATGTTTTTTGGAAAGTTTGGCGGATGTGGGCAATGGTCGGAGCTTCCGATTCCAATCGAAGGAAAGTTGCTGAACATCGATGACTGCTGCTGGGTATGCTCCCTGGGTTTTGATTTGCTAAAGAATACGAGAGATTCCCATTCTTCTGCGGTCAGCGTCTCCACGGGCTCTTCTTCGGAAAGTTCTGCACGGATTGCAACAATGGATTCTTTACACGCTACAAAGGATTTGTATAATTTTATATGAATGTTTTTACCTTTGAAGAACTCCATTTCTTCTTCCGTAAACTCACTCAAAACGGAATAACGTTTGTCACTGATTAATGCGATAATTATGAAAACTGCAATGATTAACTGACAATAAGAATATGACGAATATAATTTTCTCATTTTGCGGGGCTGATGGTAATAAAAATGAAGATTCATGATTTTGAGGAAGGAAATGACCTAAATCTTTCGTCATGATGAAGCAATCAAATGAAATCCAGTTTTACGTGAAATCCATCCTCTACTAAAAGACTTTCCAAAATGAGCTAAGTAAAGCTAGAGTGATATAAACATTGATATATAAATAGCCATTTCATAGATATTCTTGTGGCTTATGTAAGTGTACATGTCCTTCACTTACCTTACTCACGAAAGAAGGCCTAGAGCTAAACTAGCAGGCACGTATTGAACAGGTATTTGGGACTCAAAAGAATGGAAATGAGGACAGCAGAATAATAGTTAACGAGCATCAGGTGCATTCTCCAGGTATGGTGTATCATGTATCTTCATCGTGGCCTTTGATGAAAAGGACCTGTAAAACTCGTAACTTAACCAAATGAGATTGAAAGTAAGACTGACTTCAATAGTGCGATATGGATGACATTTTGTCGCTACCGAATTTTTATATCCACTTTAACCACTGCCTAAGCTAGGCTTAAAAGCTACAATTAGTTTCATACAACTTTTATGAGCTGTTGATCAATACGTGTTGCCCTATTTAGTATTTAGTAAACTTGTTGCACATAGTATTTTATGACAGTTTCAGACTTTTCTAATAAGAATGTTTCACGGGAAGTAAAACGCGAATAGGTTTAAAATAAATGGAATCTCAAGCGACAATAATTGTTGAAAATACTTTTTCATAGAATAAAATAGATTTATTTGTAATTCATTCCAAAGGAATTTTCAATACTACTTTATTATTTGAATTCACTAACCTGCAACTGACTACGTTCATAATCTACAAAGACAAGATACATAGGTACGTAGAAATGCAATCGTGTGATAAGTATTACTAAATAACTACTAACTAAACACCTTCAGACAGACCAAACTAAGCAACAATACTATGCGATGAATCTATTATCAGTGTGCATATACAATGTAATATTTAATGCAAAAAAGTTACAGTAGCGATTTAGCTACTCCTTGGAATATTTTTTCATTTTAAATTATTGAAGCTTAATTTTTTATCAAGTTGCCCATCATATGTTATGCTAAATCAGTGACCAGTTTTTTCAACTACATGTATGTATGAGAAATACAGAGACATTTGAACAAATTAACATATATCTAATTCTATCTAACTTATTTATACGAATATAACGGTTCGGTTGATCGAGTTTATTTTTTCAATGCGTCTGACGGTGACGGTATATAGTTTCCTAGATTATGAGCTGCCCCAAATCATCTTCCAACGAAGAAAGAAGATCCTCTGACAAATATTTTGTGTCCTGTTAAAAAATAAAAGTCAATATTGCACGATTTCTCTTCTCATGAATTTGTGCGATATCTTTAATTTAAATGTACAAGTAATAAAAACATCCACAATACCTTCGACATAGATGAGTACCCCTCTTTCGTCTGATTTCGATATGAATCCATATGAGCCTCTGTGCATCGGGTTAATTTCTCCATCATCCTCTTCACCAAGTTTTCCCTTAGAGGAACCAAATGCTTCACTTTCAACGCACACAACTTCAGAAACTCTGGAGGAGGGAGAGGTTTTTTCAGCATGGGAGAATTGGTTGAAAAGTCGTAGGATTCGAATTTTCTCAAAAACTCAATCTCTTCAACGGGGATTCTTCTATTGTACATTTGCAAGCAGTCAGACAGGGAGTTAAGTTGAGAGGGAGCACACTTGTTTACTTCATATAAAACAAGAGCATCCGCCACCTGTCAAGATTTGCAATGATATTTAATCCATTCGTTCCAAACTATTTCATCATGTAATGATTTCATGATTCGATGAGATATGAGACCCACTTTTATAAATCATTAATTACCTGAGTATCAAAAATATTATTCATGTATATTCCATGAGCATGAAACAAATAATCCGCTATTGGCCGAGAATCATGCATGATTTTTGTGAGTTTTCCGTTACTGAAAAGATCCTTCTCCAAAATTTTCCACAAGTTTGGCATTTTCTCAGAAAGTGAATCAATGTCAATGGGAATCAAGGTTTTTCCAGCAGTCAAGATAATCCACGCAACAACACCATGTCTCCCAATATTTTGACCTTCAAATGATAGTCCGCAAACGTCAACATCTTTGAGAAGCTTCATCAAAAGTTTTAGTTTGGATTCGTCTCGGATGACATATGTCCGAAGCATGATCTCCACAGGTTCCAAATCTTTCATGTCTTGTGACATTTTACTCTTCTTTGAGAGACTTCCCTTGACACACCCATTGCTAGACTTGCTACTGGCTTTGCTCAAACCGCTCAGTGGAGTTGCTGGAGAAGATTCAATGTCTCGTTTCTTTTTAAATATTCCGAATTCAACTACGGTTACTGTTAAGAAAACAAGGCCAAAACATCGATGTCTTTAGAAATATGAATACTGTAAGGTGAGAAGTAAGCAAGGGAGACCATCACCGTAATAGCTAAACAACGAATGTCGCAGAGTGCCCCAAATTCCAATTGTATGCACTTACGATTGATGATGTCTTTCACAGCGAAAGACACAGTTCCATTTCTTTGCTTCCCACTGGGCACCTCAATGGGGCGTTCTAACTGAATCTGATCCAGCTCTGGATTCCTGGATGTTCCATTCTGAACAATGTTAAATTCTCCACGAAGGGCGGTTTCCTTCAACTGGATCTCCACCATCGCCCCCGGACTCAACTCGTAAATTTGGTCAACGAAAGACATTTTGGATATCAACTGAATTTTACCGGACAGCAAAGTTTGTGTGGACACGTGTAAATATGAGAAACGATCACAAAATAACGTACACCCAAGCACAAATCAATTGTCTTCTTAAATCATTAAATTGTTTCTGGAAGACTTTCTTAAGAAATTCTTATATTTTTTATTTCATTTAGAAAGTACAGTCACAAAACGAGACACAATAACATTCAAAACTTTATTCAGTCACAAAAAAACTTAACTATTTCATCCCGGCCCAAATATTGTGATGTAAATACTTGTTCGAAGTACAGAAAAATCGTGAACATTTTTTTAATCTTCCTTGTCCAACTTATCAAAGCCAGGGATTGTCTCCGTCTGAAAGTAGGCTCGATAAATGAAGTTTGCTAGCGCGATATGAAGAACTACAACGGCTGCAAGGGCGCTGTACAGATTCGATTGCATAGGCTCCAACTGCAACAATGCTGTAGCCATGTTTCATCAAGTAAACACATGTAAAAAGAAAAATAAAACAAGGAAATTAGGCACTCATTTCATTTCGCTTTCTTTCAGGATTCTTCTGTGCGTAAAATGTAGCTCATTTTTGGAACAAAAAGCAAGTAAACCTAGTAAAAAATGAAATATAGGTATTCGCCAAAAAAATCTAAAAAATTGGCAATGTAATATAAGCTCATATTTGCATCGAATGCCTCACACATAATCTTTGATATTAAAAATATTCGTAAAAAATTAGCAAAGTTCACACCTACAATCCATTTTCCCTTTCATGTAAAACTATAAAACCAGTGGTTAAATTCAACGCAATGAAAACCCTTTCCCTATCGTTTTCAATCAGATAAAATACAAACGAAGTGTCTATAAAATTATATGGTTTGCCTACCGCCGAGCATATAAACTCACTGAAATGCGATATGAGCACTGAGCACCTTTTCAATGCATTAGACAAGGTTTCTAGTCTTTATTCTACGAAAATAATGATAAACTCTTCCTAAAATGAAGATGTTCACAAACAGCTTCGCTTCGGATTTCAATCAATGACTACCTCAACATTAACATGATCAGCGAATTTAGAAGCTATCTTTTACAAAAAAAAACAAAACCAACTCCAACTTAAAGATTTTCGACTATAATATAATAACGCATTGCAATTTAAACAGCATAAAACTTTTTCAAGGGACTTAACGAGTACATATATTAGCTGCCCTCACTTTCGCACCCGGTTATTGAATTATCGGGTTAAGTTGAATTAAAAGGTTAAAATATTAAGCCTTTAACTCTTCGGTTAAAACAGCAGATTAAGCTCCTACGCATTTTAGATGGCACTAGGTTTAACCTAGTACTTAATCGTTTACTCCACCCTAGCCCTAGTATTTACGGTTAACTCTGGCCGTCTGTGCAATCCAAAACTTCAATTTTTTTTGTAAACAAACGAAGGTGAACCATTTCTAAAATCTACTAGATTTTGAATTTAATAATTAAATCAGTTGTTCTCGTGTTTGCCTATTAATTAAGTAAAATGCCAAAAGGAAGCAGAGGAGGAAAGACACGTCGTGTTATGAACGCAAGAATGAAATGGGACGAAGAAGTAGATAAGAAGCTTTTAGACTACATCCGAGACTGCCATCTTAATGGGCGAGAGTTTGAAGTAAGATCATGCTTATTTTAAAACAGTTCACGCTAATGACACTGAAAAATAGTTAAGTAATATGTGACAATTTATTTGTAATGAAGAAACCAACAGCTAACGAATACTATCGAGGATTCCAAGCAGCCAATCCCGGACTTGAGAACATACCACTCCAAAAAATTACGCAGCATATGAAGAATATGAGGCGTAGTTACAATCAAGCAAATGATTGGCGACGGAACACTGGTGAAGGTATACTTGCGGCTGACCTGGAGAATGGCCCTACTACTATCGAAGGTATAAGAGGACGTAGTATCCTAAATTGAATTCGTTTTAAATTGTATTCGTTTCTGTTATTTGACGCCTACATTTTTTTGTAGCTGAATTACTTAAGCGATGCAAGTACTTCAAGCAGCTGGATGAAATTCTGGGCGAACGGCCAAACGTTAACCCCCCATACGTCCATAATAGTGGTAATGACGTTGATCTGCCGTCGTTGGAGGACCTGTTGGAAATCGACAATGGAACTTCTGTGGAAATAAACGCCGACGACTACTCAGAAGACACGCATGCTCCGGATCCTCTAGGGGAAACTCCACTGAATAATTCATCGACAACTCCAAGGGAGAGGGGAAAACGCCGAAAGCTAACAACAACGTCGTCAGCTGCTGAAGCCCTGGAGAGCTCAATGATGTTCAAAGTTCGTCATGATGAAAACCGATTAAGATGGGAAATCGAATGCGAGAAATTAAGACAGAAGGAACGTCAAGCTCTAGAGAGCAGTCGGCTTGAATTTCAGCAGAAAACGTTAGAGTTCGAACGCGAGAAATGGGAAAAAGACTGTCTTCGCGACGAAGTGAGAGAGCAACGCCAGTTTGATCTTGAGAAAATGCGAATCGAAAAGGATGCAGAGCTTGCTAAACTCAAACTTGCCAACGAGTTTGAGCTGGAAAAAATTAAACTAGCTAAATAAATATTACTTTGCATTCAGTTTGTATTTAATATTTTTCCTGAATAAACCAATTAAACAATTCATTCCTTCGTGTATTTTCTCGCTCGTTGTTGTAATCTCCTACATGAAATGCAAGACATTCGTCTTCTTCGGTGGTTCCTTCGATGGTTTGGGGTCGCACAATATTATACAGAATGATACAGGCTGTAATCCATTTACATGCATATTGATGACCAATATCTTTGTCCACTCGAACTCTGAGGCTGCGTAGACTAGCAAACACTTTCTTCAGAACTCCAAATGCGTGTTCAATTTTAATCCGATATCCTAAATATTAGAGTCAGTATTTAGAAACTATATTTTAGAAATTGTCCGTTCAATTTTTCTTGAATAAGATTCAATAAATACCAGAGAAGTAACGGTTGAAAGAGCGACGTTGGCGTTCAGTTCCTGTTGTTGCGTTTTCTCGG
>JAHZNI010004293.1:0-10867 GCA_027744415.1 Seira ritae | reverse complement strand
TAGGATGGACTGCCTTCCGAAGATCCTTCTCCATTCTTGAGGAAACGGTTTAAAAAGCCAACCTGGAATGGGAAAGTACTTAAATTAGTTTTAAAATATTTTACCCACCACTAATTAACCACTGATCCATCTGCATACTGTATTAAATCAACTTGTAAAAATGATCAGTTTACCTTATTGAATTTCAAAGCACATTAATTCAATTGGTTCAATCTCTGACTTTAAAACACAACAGAAAAGCGCAAGATTCTCTTTGAAAGCAGTTAAAATCTGAATTACCACATCTGCGATCTCGCTTGTGCTGTCGGCAATTACAAATAATGCATAATCTTAAAATGAAGACAAGTAATAGTTTGGACGTTTCGTACTACGCGTACCACGAAGAAACCTGGGTCATTTGATTCATGAATTTCGATTTCGTCCTATATAAGCATTAGACTGCAGCTGCGCAGATTTGTTGACATCATCATCATCATGGCCTGGCGTTTTGTTGTTCTTTGTCGTCGAGTCGTCGATGAAAAGGCATGATTCGATTGCATTGTGGTGATCTTTTTCAATCTCTACGTGCATGTTCATGCTTCATGCATACAGTCATCGTAATAGGAAAATGTGGGTAAATTGAAACTCCGAGGCTTGGAGATATCTATGTTCTATGTGCATTTATAGGGAAGAAATGTATTGAAGAAATTGAAAACAAACAAAACAGCAGATGATGGTGCGGCTGCGGCTGTTGTGATTATGAGTGCAATTTTGCAAATAAAGAGAGTTGGCTTAATTAAATGCTCGCAGTTTGTACCAATACAAAGGATAATGTCGTGTTAATTGAGGAGATTGGAGTTGTATAAATTTAAATAAAGTTTCGTAAGAACGACCTGGGACTAAGCATAAATATAGAGTAACATCTTACTAATTTGTAGACTTACTCTTGCCCTTCAAAAGTTTTATTTGCAGTGGCTTTAATTCTAGAGAAATACAGTTAAAATGGCTTTATCAATGGTTCGCCGTGTCTCTTCTTTGCTAGGTAAGAAACTACACGGTTGTATCTAGAGTGAATGATCAAGTTTTTATTTTCAACCGCATCGTTGTGCTTTGCCGTTGTTTAAGAAGTTAAGTAATCGAGTTTGATGCGAATTTTTTAGCTAATGGACAGAAAGCTAGTTTCGCGAGAGCATTTTCCACAGCTGCCCCCGTTGGAGGTGGCGCCGCCGGTACACCTCCTCCTGAAACCAGACGTAAGATTTCACAAATGTGAATGCAATAATAATGATAATTTTAGGTATTATTTTCTAGTCCGTTATTTATATCATTGTTTTTCAGCTGCTGTGCGAAAAGTAGATGCGGTAGCGAGGCAAAACCTACAGGATTTCGGACGCTATGTCGCCGAATGTTTACCCAAGTATGTTCAGAAAGTCCAGATCGCTACTGGGGACGAATTGGAGGTTTTGATTGCTCCAGAGGGAATCGTTCCCGTGTTGAGTTTTCTGAAGGATCATCACAGCTGCCAGTTTACGAATCTAGTAGATATCGCGGGAATGGACGTGCCAGCACGCCCGTACCGATTCGAAGTAATGCAATAAAATTCAAATCATAGAATTAATGTTTTAATATGAATCGTTCTTTCTAGTTTGAGATAAACTGAACTGAATCTTTCATTTTCCATTTTCACTTCACAGATGCAGAAAATGCATAATCGTAACGGCCGTTACTCTTTAATTTCAGCTTCGCTACGACGATAAAGTTAAGCGAGTTGTGGTAGAACCTGTGGAATTGGCCCAAGAATTTAGAAAATTCGATCTTTCTAGTCCTTGGGAACAATTCCCTAACTTCAGAGATACACCACCGGCAATCGAAGAAGTTTCAATTGAAAAGCCAGCGGATCCTGCACCAGCAGCACCTACCAAAAAGTGAACTGGTATTGGTTTGTAAGGTGCATAGGTACATATTAATTTATATGCGTGCTAATTTATATATGAACATAGCACGCTTCCATGTAGCGAGAATTCGTAATTCTGACATCGATTTTGCGAAGTTTGCGTTATGTATAACGATTGTAAATAATCGATTTATTCGAGCAAATAAATTATCCGAAGGTTATGATTAGAAAATGACTCAAAAATAAACAATTAAACTTATATATGCATTATACTAATTTGTTAGTGTTAGGCAGTTAGGCGAAATGAAAGAACAATCATTGCGATCGAAGGAAATAATTTTACACCCACGGAGTCCAACCTTCATACATTTGCGCGAGATTGTCAATATTCGTGGCTTCTTCTATCAGTCTCTTGACCTAAAAAGTCAAATATATTTTCTTCATGATGACATGAAAGGGGAGATGATAGTTGATGTAGCAAAATGTATAGCAAGTTACTTACAGAAGTATTCGGAGAGTAAGACTGGATGTTCATTTCAGCATATTTTACCAGGACCTCAACTCTGTCAATATCAATCATTTGGGCGTTAGCGTCTTGAAGCCTTAATGTTTCCATTTCCTTTATTTTTTCCAAGTCGCCAAAACTTGCTTGAAGTTGGACTAGTAACTTCTCAGTGGTATCTGCAATGCGAAAGTTCAAAGTGTTGTAAAGATGCATAGCTCCCACATACTTATTTAGACAGGGACTTATTCACGAAGAAAGGAGCTTACCTAATAATTCAAGAAATTTTTCGCAAGTTTGTGTCTGGGGTTCCATTCCCATCTCCAGACTTAACTGGAACATTGGTATCCATCGACTATGAATAATTTCCAAGGCATCTTTAAAAGCGTTGTCAGCATGAATCGCACTAATGACAAATTGAAGTACTGTGTTCAAATTCACGAGCATCCGGCGCCACCGATTAATCTTACGATTGAGTTGTCTAACAGAATCTAGATCTCCCATTGTTTCAAGCACATCATTTCTAGATATTTTAAATTAAAAAATAAGCCACGACTTTCTAGATTTTTCAAATGAAGTACTTCTGTGCACAAATGCATTACCTAAGAGGCTGCAATAGCGACAAGTATTGACTTGCACGGCATATGAATAGTTTCACTGCGGACTCTACCTCCGAGGCCAGCACTTTCGAAAGGTCAACTGGTGCGTCTTCGTCGTACAAATGACAGAAAGCGATGTTTTTAATTAGGTGTACTGCAGTATCTCTATACTCTTGGAATGCTTTCAGCACGTCTTGCATTATGTAGTAGAAGGAGCCCTGCAAATTTTAGATCTTTGTTAGATAACTTTTCTCATAGTACAATGATGCAAATGCAAATATAATAATATAAAAGCTCTATACCAATGGTCCTGGATATTGCAGAACACTTGACAAGTTTTGTGTCAGTCGAAAGGGAACCTTTTCTGGAATTCTTAGCGATGTTCCTTTCCCGAAAATTATTGAGAAATCAACGTGAATAAATTTCCCGTGGGTTATATTTACAAGCATATTGTCCAAATGCCGATCTCCGATTCCTAAAAGATATCCAATGGCCGAGCCAATGGAACAGTCTCGCGTAAAGGTCTGAAGAGAATCAAGCCATTGTGAAGGGGCCTGGGCAGAAAGAAGAAGTTCCCTAAAAATGTGAAGATGAAGAGGTCATATTATAGCATTAGAATATCATTGCAAAGCTACATATCATTTCAGTTTACTCCCGTTTTACAAACCTGGTAATAAGATCGCATGAAGTTTCGCCGCAAAGAGATTCGAAGACCTCGCGTTGAGCAGCAATACTTGACCTGTCATCATATCCCAAACTATTCATTCGCCGCCAGAACATTTCCGAAGTTTTCTCGAGACAATTGTTTCTCTGCAAATGCTTCTTATACAATGCAAACAATGGTATGGCATCAGGAACTATTTGAATGAGTCCTCCCCTTTTACCCAAAGGAGTCACTGAGTACGTTCTAGTTGGAAATCGGAAGAAAGACTGAGATATCTTCAGAAACTGCATCACACCACAATCGATGTTAAGGTTTTCCGTTCCTTTCACCAGATAGTCATAATATTTCCCGTTGGTTGCGAGAACACGAATGCGTTTGGGTTTAGTTTTGGTTGGTAAAGCGTGAATTACATTGAAAATACTACTGATTTTAATATGCGAAGGCTGGCCTGGAAGGCAGATGGAAAAGTCGGCGGTTTGATAGAAGTTGGGATCGGCAAGTTTTGTTGAGAATATATTAAGGGGTAACTTGTTGTTAGCCACGATTCCAAAACGCTCGGCATATTTTAGCAATGAATTCATAGCCAGAACGACTTCCTCCAAAGAGTGACTTGCAGTTAACTGATCGAGATAATTTTGTATTCCTGCTTTATGCCGATTTAAAAAGTTCACGTCCACCATGCTCTGACTTTCCTGAGTTGCTGAGACAAGAGCATTTAGGTACGTTACAATCTGCAATTAAAAATTTTAGCGTCACGAGCCATGAGAGACATGCCATGTAGGGGAAAACAAAAACTTTGATTTTTAAATACTTACGGGTTGAATGAAAGTTTGAATCTTCTCAGACGATAATGATCGATTGCATTCTTTTCGTAAATAAGAAATTCGACGAGTCCAATCCACTGCTATTCTTTCCAACGACCAGACCCACATATCCTCCATTGAGCTAGCTACGTGAAGAAGTTCGCGTGTGAATAGGGTAACACAAGCAGGAATTTTTAAACTCGATCGGAAGTGAAATTCAAATTGATTAGTTTTCTCAGGTTCTTTGTTTTCTGACGATAATTTTTCCAACTGGCTTAGATTACTCAAAAGAAGGCTTGAATTCAAAGGTTCTTCACTGGTGTCCACGTACGAATAAGGTGATATGTCAAACAGATTTCTTCGACGAACTGTGAGTTTGTTTGTAACCCTCTCGCTATCGTAGCTTGTAAAAAATAATGCAGCTTGGTTGGAATATTTTTCAGCGATAAATGACCTCATTTCAGGTATTTGTGCGATTTCAGCAATCAATATCAACCAATCTTCGCTTTTGATTGTTTCTTCCAAGCTGAATTTATACCCCTCCTTAAAGCACTGGAGAAGGCGAGCCATCACAACATTCTTTGGGCTATAAGCGTCTAAATATGATGTTCTTTTTCCATCTTCTGACTGCAACAACTGAATATATTTTGAGTAGCACTGGACAGTGGTACATTTTAAAGACTCGATTTCTGCTTGTGACAAAGAACCGCTGTTTCGTTTTCCCGACTGGCTGTAGGCGAAGTCCCCGTAGTAAAGCCACGCTTGTGAAGTTTCCGGAAAAGAATGAACAGCGACTTGAAGCAAAGAACTGATGGTCTCTGACTTGGCACTCTGATTTAGCGATTCTCTGCTAAAAACTGAAAAGAATTCATCCGATTCGATAATCCTGGATACGAGGCTCTCTGTGACGCTAACAGCTAGGTCACAGTCTATCGATCCAGTGACCAGTTCACGCAAAGCGTTATACAATATTGCAGATTTTGCCCATTCTAACTTCTTCGCGTAAAAGTCGGCACATATTTTCAAGGTGTCAACTGGCACAGACGCCAACGACAGATCGGATAGATCTTCATCTGATGTAATGGAATTGACATTAAGGTCCTTCTTCACAAGCCACTCTCTTACATAATTTAAATTGCCAGCGTCGACCATCTTCTTGAACTTGATTCGTTCAATATATTGCACTTGTTCATCAGAAACTGACTCAGGAGGAAGCTGTAGTAGCCAGCAGTGTAATTTTTGAATTACTGGAAGCTTTAGATATTGCAAAAGACTAGGACTACTCATGAATGACACGCCAACTTTTCGCTTGCTGGATAGCTGCAGTTCTACTAAACTTTTTAGTTTCGCGCAGTTTGACACGATTTCTTCACTTCTTGAGGGAGCTGGGTCTGACCATCTTTGAAGCTGAGCGCATGAATCTTGAAGCATCTGTTGCAAGTCCAGTCTGATTTGATCGTTTAACGGATTCGTGGGACTATTGTCGATATTATTCAACAACTTTAATGCTTCTTCAAATCTTCCTTCCAAGTAAAATGATGCGACATCACAACCCATTCCTTTTAAGCCATACAAATCTGCAATGATGAAAATAATCAAGTTCTGTTGAATTCTAAATTCTAAAAACTTATATATTATACAACATATTTCCATCTTTACAAATGTCTTTACCACTCGTTTGGTACAGAGCATATTCCATTCTAGAAGCGTCGCCCATCAGAGCTGCGTTGAAATATGCCAAAGAATATTCTTGAGAAAGCATACAGGATTCAATTATTTCTAGTCTGATTTTTTTCAGCCATTCCAGAAATGGAGTTTTGTTCATCGTGTAAAACTGCTTCACGTGCTATTATTTAATTATAACATTCAAAATTAGCCAAACTTTATCCAAATGTAAATTAATTATAGTATGAGTGACAGTTTAAATTATATTACGTCTGTGAGCTCTGTGTCGTCGACTGCACTTCCGTGGGTCCAAAATTGGAACTTCTTTTCCAGTTCGAACACAAAATGTAATTTCCAAGTAGGCACCGGAATTCTAGCTGCCCGACTTCGTTTGAACACAATCAATAGCTGAGCAAAAAAGTCTTGCGGTTTTCCAATAGGCGTTTTCAATTTCATTCGAATCAAATGGTCGGCAGCGATGGACAGAAGTTTGTTACTTCTCGTATCTGATGATTCAGCGGTGAATGCGAATCGTGGGATATTTAAGGAGTTCCCAACCAAAAGTTCGTATAGGAATAAATTGAATTCGGTAAATATCAATGCATGTGAAGAATTGTCAGGCTCAGACTCATACGAAAGGTCGAATTCCATACAGTCTTCAAAAAATACTATATCCGGCAAAACTATCAACTGCTGCATATTGTACAACACACTTTTGTATCTAAGTTTGA
This sequence comes from Seira ritae, assembly GCA_027744415.1. NCBI lineage: Eukaryota > Metazoa > Arthropoda > Collembola > Entomobryomorpha > Entomobryidae > Seira > Seira ritae. The sequence continues at coordinate 4,030 of JAHZNI010004293.1, read as the reverse complement.
CTCTGTCAGGAAGCTTTTCATTTAGAATTATAAACACCAGTCTTTCCTGAAGTATTAACTTCATTTGGTCCTGAAAAATGCAAATTAGTACTGCACATTAAAACAGTGTCATAGCTAAAACGGTGTCGAAAATCCAACAGGAAACTTACCAACTTGATATAATCCGAGTCGCAACAAAACCATTTCATAATGTCTGCGCCAACCAGAATAAGAGAACGTTTTTGAAAAATTATATTCAACAAACGTTCGAAAAAATCCGCCTTTACTTGATACAATTGAATTGCATATGAATTGGTGTTTTGCAGAAATCCAAAAATCCATTCAAGTAACCATACATCTTGGGAATTCTCAAGGTTTTGTAATTTTTCTATCCAAAAATCCATCAAAGCCGGCAAAAATCTATAGATGATATCAATGATACGGCTCAATAAATAGTGGTACAAAATGCGGAAGTCACAATTATTTCGAAATCAGCCAACCTGGTACCCGGTGACTCCGTGTTAAATGACCCAGTCGAAGCTACACTTGAAATAAAATGGGAATGCATGTTGCAATGAGTCTTCAACAATTCCAGTGAGCATTGTCGAGTCCTAAGATGTATATTCTTGTTCGAAATTTCAACCAGGATTTCAAAAATTGCAGGTTGCAAAGCCCACAGACTAAATATGGCACTGCTTTTGTTCCCGACTGAAAAAAGCAAAAGAAAATTATAAGAATTGTTAAGTTCACTGCACCGAAATTAACTTAGAATTGCAATAGGTGACATTCAAAGTTTCTACTCACTTAAATCTGCAAGTCCCATTAAAACAAACATAACATGTTCGTCGTCCTCAACAGATTCACTCTGCTGTTTCTCTGAAGGAGGCAGGTTTGCAATTAACCAGCCATAAGTTTTCTGAAGCAAACTGACATTGCGTGTTCTTAGTAAAGCCATCAGTAAATTCATGACATAATGTTGGTCATGAGGAGGGAGTGTTTTCTTCATCTCTTCTATTAACTCTATTAAAACATCAGCAATCTCGACGATATCTTCAGACAACTGGGTTTGAGAAACAGCAGCCTCCGCCCATACGGTTATCGATTTCAGGAATCCACTTAAAAATGGTTTAGGCCATCGTGTAAAGGTAGAGTTTGTGGAGCCTAGTTTTAGCTGAGCCTAATTAATAAAAATCGATTTTCAATATGCTTGTAACGTAAGAAGTAATAAGATCACCCCAATATAAGGGAGTGCTAACCCTGAAATATTTAGTAATTGATTGACTCAAAATTCCACCACTGAAAAACAAAGCCTTGTTGACTGTGGTAAGAAGGTTGTAACGATATCGATTTTCCATGTTTTGATGAGGTTCACACATTCTTATGAACTGAAGCGTTGATGCAACTAAACGGTCGGAAAATTCTGTAACGACCAGCTTATCGACGGGACATTCTAAGCTCAGGAGTGTAGTAAAGGCCCTGCAAATGGCAAAATGCAGATAAGTAATACAATGGAATTTTCTGAGTTTTAATGAGCGCATGTTGCAGGTATACCTTATCAATTGCAAGATTTTACAGAATTCTTCTGACTCAGCTCCTGACGTCGGCTGTACCTTCTTAATAACTTTCTCAAGGTCCTCTAGAAGTTGGCCCATCAGAGTAACTAGGAATCCCATGTCTATCAGAAACTGTGGCTTTGCACTTTCCAGTAACTCCGTACAACTAGAGTATTGACCATTTGACTGCTGGACGTCAACCATCCAGCCAACTACCATGTCAATGAAGTCCTGCAGTAGTTTAAACTTGATTAAATACGATGTAATCGAAATGAAGGATTAAGAAAAAGAAAGTAATAATTACATGAAAGTGAGGATTTCGCCAAGTTGCAGCAGTGTGATTCGTTCCACTAACAAAGATCCCTCCAAGCACTCGAAAAACTTTTGGGTTGCTCACTTCCTCCAAGACATCATAAATACATTTGATAAAGATAATAACATCAGGAGTGTGGATCTCATGGATAATCTGAAACAAATCAACAGCAACTAAGATTCAATTTCCATTCATATCATTTTTTTCCAAATACACGAATCAAATATCAAAGATCTGTATAATTACTTGAGCAGAGACAAATTCAGCAAGTTGAGCAGTAGACGACACCGAACTTGAAGAACCCCTCACAGATCGCATAATCACGTCAACAAGCCATTGAAAGAATTTGACACTTTGAGTTTCCATTGAAAGGCATATCATAGCTAACAATTGGGCGAATCGCTTTGAGCCTGCCACTTCCCAAGACAGTCCTAAAATCCGAGTAAAAGATTTCAATATCTCCTGAATGATTTATTATCACTGCTCAGCTCAACTTTCTTTCCTTTCACTTACCAGGAAGCCCTTTAAATACTTCTTGGAAAGACGGACACAGACACTGAAAGCAACGAGATACATATCGCTGATTCTCCTCTTCCTTCAAAGCGCTCTCGATCTGATTACAGATGGTGAAAAATGACTCCTCTGTATCGAGTCTCGCCAGTAGTCTGGTAAGTTTAGAAATCCTCACTTCATCTCCCTTCGACTTGCTGTCTCCAGAACCTCCTCCCCCTCCTCTTTCATCGTCCATGGGACCATCACGCTTTTTCACGCGAGCTTCATGCTGCGATGATGAGGATCCTCCACCATACACTCTTCTTCCTCCTCCTCCTCCAGAGCGTCCAGACATTCCACCAATTTAACCTCTTCCAAGAAAAACCAAACAACTTAAAGAAAATACTCTTCACAGTATTCACACATTTCCGACTCGACCGGCTTTCTCTTATATTTTTCTCTCTCAGTTTATATATGTAATCAATAATTTTCACGACAATCAAAAGAAAGTGAAAGAAAACCCCGGATTTCAAAATTCAAGAAAAAGTCAAAAAGACTTTTCCTTTTCTGCAAAAATTCACTTTTCCAGCCGGACCGCGGATCAGAAATGAAAGTTGATGTTTGTGAGTGAAACACCTGTGCGTGTGAACAGTATACGCAAATTGCATAACATTTTTTTCACGTCACCCCAATCGGCCAAAATGTACACTTGTAAACAATGGAAAAAGTGCTTTTACAACTGTTGTGCATGCATTTTACGTTTATGTGCTTTTGCGTGATTCCGCAAATGCAGATGTTGTTGTTGGATAGCAGATGATCGGGATCGGAGTGACTCAGGCTGTGTATTCCTTTTCTTGGTAAACCCGAACCCGACACAAAGGAACTGCTTAGCCTAATAGTCAGACAACTCTATATTTAGTCGGAAATTGGAAAAATTGAAATTAAAGCTCGAGATAGTATTCATTCAGAGATTTTCCGCGTGAACAATGTGTGCTGCAAAAACAGTGAAGAGTTCTCCGCCCACCCACTCCGTGATTGAGTACTTTTACCCTCCCGAGTCTGAAGGTCACCGGTGTGGTTACTGTAAGTCGACAAATACTAACTACACGAATGGGATTTGGGCACATGCCTTATCCCCCGAGAATTATGAAAATCTCATCAACATCGGCTGGAGAAGGTCGGGATCTTACGTTTACAAGCCCATGAATGAGAAGATCTGCTGTCCCATGTACACTATCCGGAACCTCAGCTCGAAGGTCGAGATTTCGAAAAGTCAACGAAAGGTGTTGAAAAGGTTTAAGAAATATTTGAGTGATGATATTGTACCTGGAGCTGGAGGAGGGGATGGGAAAGCGCATGGGATGAAGAAAGCTGTTGACTCTGGGGATGAAAGGATGAACGAGTGCCTTATTGAAAACGGGTTTGACTCGAAACCAAAGGTAGATGTTTCAATTCATGGAAACAAGGGCTGTATTCAAGGTTCTAGTTCGGCTGAAGCTTCTCAAGTACGTTTAGGAGCTCAAGAAGCATCTTCAGGTCCGGTGACAACAACAACAACCACTCCTCCTACTACAACTATCACAGAGAAGAAAGCTCATCCCCTCAAGCGCAAGTTTTTAAGGCGAGAACGGAAACGTCAAAAGCTTATAGCCAAAGGCTTGGATCCGGACGAATTTTTCAGGAGGAATGAAAG
>JAHZNI010004292.1:0-10532 GCA_027744415.1 Seira ritae | reverse complement strand
ATGTATTCATATCTTTCTTTCCAAATGTAAAAGTCTTCAAGATACCTGCTACTTATTGCTATTTGTCATGTTAAAAACCGTTGGTCGAAGTATTAATATGTAAAAATAATTATAAGAACTAATGTGATGTAAAGATAAAATTTTTCGTATTTTTAAAAGAAAATACAAATCCACAACTATGAACCTCAAATCGAAGAGAATTATGAAACTGCATTGCTGCATTTCACTTTCTGTCGTCACTTGATGCACCATCTAGACTAGAATTCCTTGATCTGATTCTGAAATATACCGAATTACCAATGCATATTGTCTTCTATTTAATATTATATGAAGTCCATAATGGTTAACTTTTGAAAACTTTTACTCCTTCATTTACAAGAATAGACCGATTGAATCTACGTCTGGTTTGGGGTCCAGCAGCGTAAAATGCATGATTATTTCATTATTGATGTGATATGCAGCATAAAATTTTATCATGATGCATCGCACCGGCCTGATATGATGATGTGCATGCAAAATGCTGAAATTCTTTGCAAACACGCCTATATAATTTTTTTTTAAAAGTAATGGCCAAAACAAATGCATTGGGTTGGCTGCTAGGTACACTTGCACTTGTTGAACGATGCTCTGCTCGCTCATGCCGGCTCTGCTCTTGTGCTCGTCTTCATGCTTCTTTCTCTCGGACTCGCTAGGCAATGCATACCACCTCAATCCACAATATCCTGATAGTGATGATGATGAACGTAAACGAGTTACAGAGATTAGCCGCATTTTCCTTCGGAATCGTTCTTTGCATGAAAAATGTTCGCATTGTGCATGTGACAAGGAAGAAACGTTTTGACTCGTGCGAAAATACGTTGGTTATATGTATTTGTATTGGATAAATTATTTGTAAATGATGTAATAGTAATGATCGATCATACGGTTTTCAATCTTCATGTTCAGAGCATGTTGATTTGTATTTATGTTGCCATTGCCAATATTGCCATTCATGGAAATTATGGCTCATAGTCAGTTTACTTTTGTCAAGTTGCAATAATACCTACTGATTAAAGAAAGCAGGGCAGCAGTAGCGAAAATGACTGCAGCTGTGTAGCTCAAGCTCAACAAGTCTCATATTACATTACTACTACGCACTACGCACGTCTTCTCGGTTTTTTACTTACTTACTTACTTTACTTACTTACTATAAGAAAGAGTACACAGGTGTCATGTCATAGTGCCATTTAATTATCAACATTATACCGCGTATTTCAGTTTGTATGTTTTTCATTCGCAGAAAAACGACAGTGGCCTTCAGTTCGTAAAATTTTGCATTTGTGATTTCAACTTGCTCATTTTGCTTCGCGTCTTCTTTTTCTTCTCTCTTCTCCAGTTCTAGTTATTCTTTTCGGTCAGTAAAGAAGTAGAATGAAAATATCATTTAAACAGATATTAATTACTTAACTTTCCAAAATTGTTTTCGTTGTTTTAAAGATTTGAAAAAGTAAGAATTAGTAAATAGTGGTATTCAATTTATTTTTTAATCACAGTGATAAGTGGTTAATCTGCAGCACGCAGGTCAGTATTTTTCCGTTACTTAATTGAAATTCAAAGGTTTTTATTTAATGAATATTTTTCGAATGTTTTTGATGCGGTGAAAAGTAAAACCGATTAGAATTGCGAGTTTTAGGATTAGGAAATGAGAAATCATGGGAATTATTTATTATTGTAATTTTCTACGATTTTTAAATTAAAGGAATCCATAACCTAGAATATTTCTATTTAATAACGACTTCTAAACCAATCTTAACTCTAACTGAACTGAATTAGAGTAATCGTAATCAAATCAGTAAATCCCTCCCTTAGGTTCCTCTTATTTCCTTTATCTCTTCAAACTATAGCATTCTTTTCCATGTTGTTTTCTGATGATTTTCCGCTTCGGTTTTCCTTTTTATATTATTATTGCAGATAAAGATGTCGAACTTGAACGGTATGGATGACGAAGTAGACGAAATCAGCGAAGACTTAGATAGTCTCAAGTTTTTCACGGCAGAGGGATCATCTGATGAAGATACCTTCAAGACAGCGGTAAGTTCAAGTGACCTGTCCCCGGATAAGTCTTCAGGAGGGAATCAGCCGGAATCTGCTCATTCATCGTCCCAGGTGAAATCGTCAGCTCATGGCAAGACCGAGCCTCAGCCGCCGTCCTCAGCAAAACCAGCGAAAAAATCTCAGCAGGATCATAAGCCATCAACGTCGGGGAAAGCGAAGAAAGCTGCAAATAAGTCTGCACCGCAAGCTCCACCTTCCGCGAGAGCTTTCCATCTTGAAGTTCATCCGATCCCCACATTCATTCCACCAAACTTTAGTGAGCCAAGCGAGCCTGAATGGACGGAGGTAATGAGTCGTCGTGAAAGACGGAGGACCATGTCGGGAGGTAAGAAAAATGCCAACGGTATGGTGGTGTCCCTTCCGTTTTTTACTGTACATCCCGCACTGTGGGACTACAAGGATTGCTTCTTCGATTGGATCTCACCCTCAAAGCCATTTACCAAAGAGACTGTGGAAACTATCGCCAGCGTACTAGTTTCCAAATATGGAAGGCTGACTGATGAAATGCTGACGAAGGAGGTGAAGGTGATGCCAATCGAAACTACTGCCAACCACTTGATCATGACGTTTTGCTACATCCTACTGAAGGATCTGGGAGCCGCTTACGACACACTAGAACTTGTAGCGAAGATTATTAGTCTGGCTACCCAAATTGGTTGCATTTCCACGGGCCATTTGGAGGGTTTGGTTTATCTTTTCAGTGGACTCGAGGCTCATAAGCAAACGGTAACAATTGAGATGATGGGCGGTGATGATAAAGACCAGGACGGCGTGCGCTTGCTGCGCAAATACATCGATGGTGTGACCCCTTACAGTAAGCTGACTGCCGAAGCCAAAGTTGCAATCAAGGGTGTTCGGGCATTTTTTCTTGGCTCCAGCCGGGTCCTTCCCGAGCAGATTCGTCTTTTGCAGGAGATTGTTGAACAGGAGCCTAAAGTTGTTGAATGGCGAGTAATCTACCATTATGTTCTTCGGCTCGCTCGTAGGGAAAGGAACAGAAGGGAAAGACCGCAACCAGTGGAGAAAGAAACTGTCCTCAAGTGTCTGGAGCTGGCACAGACGAACGTGTCAGTTAAGCTGGCTGTGTGCCTCTACCTTAGTGACGTGATACGGCTTCCGGAGATACCAGACTCCTACAGTCTTCTGGAGTTGTCCAACGGAGTTACATTTCACAACTTCGAAGAGGTCACTAGATACGTGAGGCGGGTCGCGGAGTAAGTTGTTTCATTTGATATTGAAAATTTTTTCATGCGCTTAGCTTGGTTCTAAAATTATTTTCTGCTTGTAGGGAAGTCCTCCTTGAAATGGAGCACTCGACCAAAATCAATCTGTGTCTGGCAGACATCTTTACCGCCAACGTTCCCTACAAATTCCGGGACAGTAAATTCGCAAAGCGGTGCTTCCAGAACGCTTTACACACCAACCCGAAGTCTAGCAAGGCCAACCATAAATTCGGACTTTTCTTGTTGACTCAAGAGAACAATCCAGTGGGAGCCCTGGAATACATTCGAAAGGCGTACTCTGTTGATACCCGCAATTTCTCCGCCCTGATTGATATGTTACAGGTTATGATGGGTGACTTGACGACCCACGAGACTGAAATACGAGAGCTATTTGAGGAGCACAAGAACAACGAAAAGTGGCTACCCTCTCAGCGAGGGTCCTTACATGCTTTGAACGCCATTTTCTACTTTATGAAGGGCCTGCAAAGGGAATGTATAATTTCCTGGGTGAAAGCTCGAAAAACGAGTCCTGAGGGCCTCTATTCCCTGGAGGTAAGTACAATTTCTATTAAAGCATTTAAATACAAATATCGCTTTAACCTTTTCAAATTACCACTACAAACAATTACTACTTTTTTTAGATGATGCAATTCAATATCAAGCGTTACAAGTGGGATGAAAGTCTTGTCACTCCTGTGAAGTTGAAGGATCTTGCACATGATTTTGTATCATCGAAGCTTTCGCCAGAATGCGAGGATCTGTTCACTAGTGACTACAGGCTTTGTATTGAAGAGGCGCTCAAGTTTCTGGAAAGATGCGTCGATAGAATGCTCAGGCATGGATCCGCTAATTCATCTCGGGGACGAGGAAGAGGCCGTGGACAAGGGCGTGGCAATCATAACGGAACAGAGAATTCGAATTGGCGAGGTGAGGTTTTCTAAATACTTGGTTATTTTAAATTTCTTTTCCATGCATTTTTCATTCGTTAAAATGAATACTATCCTTATTTAGGTCAGCCCGGTGGAAATGGAGGTTTCCGAGGCAACAACACTCGCGGTACTCCTAATAGATCTGTGTTTAGGAGCAACTGGCAACCTAACAGGGAACATAATCCGTGAATGTTGATGGATACGAATGTTTCGTCCTTTGAATAACGAGTTTAATGCTATTTACTATTTGCAAATCATGCAACTAAAATTTCCCAATACTTGTTTATAAGTCAGTGTCATTATTTCTACTTTCACCCCGGTGAATTACGTATAGTTTTAAAAATTCTTGTGAAGTCTTGAAATGTATTCGTACGGTTTTCCATTATGAAAATAAAAAAGAAGCCTACTTCACATGTTCCTCTGCCGCACTAAAATTATTGAACAAAGATGGATTCAACTCCGTTTTCATAATACGTCTACCTTAGTACATAGTTGATAAAGTTCGAGTAGATGGCATGGGGGTAATTTCCTACTGCTCCTCGCTTCTTTGTCCCTCTCATTTCTCCTGAAATAGAAACAAGTTTTGGAATCAGTCGTAAAGAAATTTTTTGGTAGCTTGCTCTTGCTCAGAATCGCGTACGCCCTCAGAATAGTAATTTCATTGTTGTACTTGGTGTACCTTCTTTTACCTCAATTTAAGAAGACAATGTGAGGAAAATGTGTGCAAAATGCAAATTTTGCAAATTACACGGGCAAATTACCGATGTGTCTACAAGAAAAGTAATAATATTCTGGCGAAGGAAAATGCTCTCGTGTTGATTTATGAGTTTTTTGTTGTTATTATAAAGAGCTCTTCTTCAACAGTATTATCATCATCATCACTATCAGACTATCACCCAACAAACTTGCTTCCTTTCTCTGTTCCATGAAATGAAAACGCGTATACCAAGCCCCACAAAGCCCCCACACAAAAGCATGGAAGAAAAAAACTACTTTTATGATATGACGGCGTTAATGAATCATAGCTTGACTAATGAGTTGTGATAGTTGATAGTAGCCTTTCAATATTGCATGCATAAATATATATTGCTAGCTTGAGCCGTGTCATAAATCCATAACGGTCGGTCCACAATTGAAATTAAGTTGACTACTATTTGGAACGTGAGAAAGATTTAATTAGGAGATACCAAAACTCAATTCTGATTCAATAAAAGAGATCGTTTTTGATTTCCTCTGACAGTTTTCTGCTCCTATTGCTTTACCTTCTCGCATTGCCCCGATATGTTTTTTTTCAATTAGTTTTCTTTCCTTTGTCTTACGAAAAGTTCACCTTAAAATGCAAATTTCCTTGGACGACGACGACGCGAGGATCATGTTGAGCAGATGGTGCACTAAGCAGAGCAGGATGTACTGCAGAAAAATCGCTGGCGAAAGTTATAGCACCAGCTCTTCATCTTCACCTGCCTTGGCTTGCTTCTTTCGCTTAACGGATGCTACCGAGGAGGACTCCTGCCTTTCTTTACTCATGATCATGAACATGAATAATATATATATATATTATGGATTAAAACCAGTAAGATAATTTATGACAGGTCGCCATCGCCAATATAAAGTAACAATCCCATTAGTACTCCATTAATTGACGTAGATGATCCTCATGATATTATAGTTTGTATGAAGGAAGCGCGCGGCAATAATTTCTATTGAGCTGCTGACATCTCCCCAACGCAACTGATAATCATTTACAAGAGAGAGGCCATGTTCTCATGGCGTAATTGCGGATCCCTCACTTGAATTTCAAAATGTGAAAAGCCATAATATTTCTATCGTCAAGTTAAATGCAAATTGATTTTTCCTGACGTGGGACTTCCTCCAGCCATCTAGCTTCTGTAGAAAGTAAAAATCTGGAAAACGGTACCATTTCTCTCGTATCGGATTCGGATGTGCTGACATTCAAAAATTTCAATTAGCCGTGTAAAGACAAATGAGTCAGTTCATTATTAGCTGTATTATAGTTATCACATCGCATCTCTTACAAAAAATATTGTCATTCGATGAGGAAGAAGATGATGCTTCACATTAAAATTCTTTTAAAAATCTCATGACACTTTTCTTTCTCCAGTTGGACTTTTCTTCTCTTGACATATGTCCCTAGCCTGAAATGCCTAATTAAAGTGCGAAGGGCTCATGTTGATAGGTATAATAATTTAGTTTAAAATATTTGTCTCCAGACAGAAAACAAAATCACTCGCTATTGCCATTGTATGGATACCTATTTAGTTAATGCATGTACTGACTAGGTATTTATGTTCAAGTGAGAAATGACCAATTAGCAAGTTTCGCCTACGGACTCATATTTCAAGAAGGAGGATCAGATATTTCATTGGGATATGTGATGTGAAAAAAAGTAACAGTAGTAGCGGAATCGAATGGGGTGATGATGATGCGACGACAAGATGTGAAACATGTGTGAAAAAACGAACATTCAACTCGTGCACTGAGCACTGCAAAGCAATATCCTAACTCTAGCTCGAGTATGTACATTTTAAAAAATGTGTTTATGATCTGAGCCGTGCACAATACATATTGTAGAATTTGTAATTTGTAAGCATTTAAAATGTGTAACTGGAGCCGGAGTAGATATTTTTTGTGCATCAAATTAGCTACTAATTTTCTCTTCATTTCCTCTTTGTTCCCCATGAAAAGCTGAGGAATTGTTGCTTAGCGTCACGCTTGTTAACTCTGAGAGGAATAAAAAGAGTTCGTGCTCCTATTTCGTCCTAATTACCTACATGCATTCCATTTCCATTCCACTCCTCGACATTGGACACAAAAGTCTCATGAATGAGTCGAGTGGAACATATATTATTGCCCCTGCTAAAGAAGAGGAAGAAGAGAAGGAGTGATCAATATCAAGGGAAAATTCTCTGGCTCTGGCTTCTTTTCTTCCTTTCTCTATTTCTCTCTTGTGCTTTACCTAGTCAAGTCTAATGCATTCAACACTTGTCCAACCAAATAAATGGTAGACATACATCACGTCACTTCTTCACTTCCGCAGTCTCAAGAAGTAAAAATGTCGGACTTACTGTGTCTCTCTAGTGTGTTCTGTGTCCGGTTGGGGGAAAGTGAAGCGCGCTGAATTGCGTAGACCTTGCATCTTTATTGCTCATTTACATTCACCTCTGATTTGCATACGGATGAAATTGAAATCCCACTCCAACTCTGATTGCGATGATTATTATTCCAATAATGAGCGGAGAGTGGGACAGGTACTTCTTCGAATAATATTTCCTTGATTGAACCCTTATAAAAAATGTTTCTTGTTGTCTGTGCAATTTCATTGTACCTGTGTGAGCAGAGCAGTGCTGATGGTGATTTTTTTCTGATTCGATTGAATAAATAAATTAGTTTACAAACTTGATATCAATTAAGCTCCCTTTGATATGTAAATCAAAAATATTACTGTAGTTTTTATGAATTCTCAAAAAAACATATTTGTTTTTGCATTTATTGCTTCGCCAGTTTTATGGATAATGTAAACGAAGCTAATATACCCAATCAATTTAATTCGCAATTTGAACATGGCTCCGTTTTTGCACAGGTTTGAATAACGAACCTGTTTGAATTAGAACAATAAAAAATTTCAAAATGGCATTTGACATCGTCTTCCTCCTCGTCTTGAAATCAGCAGTCGAGGACGAGATACTAGTTAATCATAATCAGTTTCACTTATGAATACTTATTGGGATGCTGATTAAGCTTCTGGACTGGGCTACGTTACTTTCAAGAAAATTTTTTTTCTTCTTTATCCAATAGGTATTACAACTACAAATGGCATGTATGGATCTCAGCAAAAAAAGAGATGAATAATATTTTAGCTGCATGTGGTTACAAAATGATGATGCTTTCTTCATTCTTCATTCGCATCAAAATTCAAAATATTGTACTCTCTCCTCTCTCGAGACAAGGAGCATTTGCGTGATTCCTTACGTGAGATAATGATAGATTCCCGCAATAAAAAAGAAAATCGTGACTGTCTCTGGTCTGCTGGTCCAAGTCGAGTCCGGTCCTTCTCATCATTTCACAAAACCAAAATTTACATGAGAAAATAAATAAATATATTGGGGGATGCTCAATGCTCACAAGAAGTGGGTACACAGTGGCAAGAAAAAATCGAAAATCTTCGGGTTATCGCCCAAAATCTCATGTTTCTCCTCACGAAGAAGAAGGGAAAGCTATAAAAAATCCCCAGTTTACTATCAATTAATATGCCTACGCTAGTCTTATTCCCTGCGTTGCTGTTGCTGTAGCGTTGCGTAAGGCATAGTCTCTGATTGTCATATAATATTTTTTAAAAGATCGAGATAAAAAAAGCAAGAGTTTTACAGTTTTCATATAAGCTCGAAAGGGTTTTTCTTTAAATTTATTCCATTCGATTCCTCCGGTACTACTACATTTTTAGTAATTACGGGTTGTCGAATTCAGTAGCGTTTGAATGTGGAGGACGACGCCTCCTCACGACTATTCACGCCTACAGCTTCTTACATTTTACACTAAAACACACATGCATGCCATTGCCATACATGCATCCCTTTCTCTTCACACACACACACACACAATGTAAGTACAATAGTACAATGTACATACAAGTACACGCACCTCACCTCATCCCCTATTCAAATTTTTTTTCAACTCGACAATTTACAATAAATTCTTAGTTTCTTTTTGAGAAAGATGAGCATCATAAATAACGAGCTGCTGCGCTGAGCGCTACTACTACTACAACTCAAATGTGACTGCGACTAAAAAAATGTGTCAAGACGGGTGAAGGCGATAAGATGTACAGACATAGACACGCATACTTTTCCATTCTCACAATTCACCTGCTAATCTATGAATCTAATCAGTGTAGTCTGCAGGCTTAGTCTACCTTGACTGAACATTTTAAAGTCATTGGTTCTGCCCATGCTGGTTTCTTATGCGAAAGAGTGTGAGAAATATCGTAGTTTAAATGCATCTGAGAGAGAGAGAGAAAGATTGGTCGTTTGTCCAGTCCAGGCACAACAGTATTACATAGTACAGTGGCAATATGCGATAAAGACAGATTTGTCATAATCATTCATTGCCACCATGCGCCAATCTGACAGGGTTAATGTTACACACACACAGTCGCATTCACATACCTAATATTTCCTACTGTGCAGTGTGTGCTTTCTTATCAAATGAAAATGAAACGGCGATTGGAGAGGAATAGGAATAGGAAAAGAAGCAAAACGAATGCGACAATTTTCGTATGGTTTTATAGCATATTTTTATCATGAAAAAAGTTTGAATTCAAAAATTTAAATTTTTCAAACAGAGACTAGAAAACTGGAAAATGTGGGATGGAGTTTTCGGGCTATAAATTTTAAGGCAGGAAGTCGTTGTCCAGTATCGCAGAATTTGAAAATATTTTCATGATGCATATCCATGACTGCGTCTGCTTACTCAAAGCCCAATTTCTAGTTCTACCGCTTTTTTGGGAGTCTTATTTGCCTCAGAGACCTGTCATGTTCTCTTTCCTTTGCAGCTCATTTCACTCGAAACGGTCATCTTCATCATGAGAGTTGAGCTCAAGCTTAGAATCAGAGGATCGCATCATCTTGAGTATTTTAGCTCATAAAAAAATCTCATGGCAAGGCTGTTGATTTTGATTGAGATGAATTGCGCTCGGCTATATAGTTTCTCTGTGACTGTAGCTAATATCTAAAAAATCTACCGATGCATAAAAAACTTGGAGAATATACTGGACACTTGCAACTTCAAACTTGCCTAGTTCGGAACTTTACACGCCCCTTTAAAATACGATTTCGATTTTAGGGCTAAATTCTGTTTTTTTCTTATTGTGAGAGGGAGAGGCTGTTTTAATAAAGCTTAGGCTGGTCTCACTACTCAGTGGAGAGAGGAAATGAATTTTTTTCTATTGTACTCATGATTCATAATATGTATCTAAATGAAATGTCAAGCTCATGTTATGTACTTGCACACCATTCACCAGAGAGAAAGCTAATGAAAATGATTACAACTACAGCCAAGTACATCATTTTAATATGAGGCATCAAAATCATGCGTAAATTGTAAATCTTGATTCACTTCTTGAAACTTGAGAACAACTTTTGAGGATCTCTGTCGAAACAAGTCGAAACTCTATTTTATTTTACCAGGAAATGTCCATTTCTTTTGGAAAAAAAAAAAACAAAAAAAAATTAAGTTCATTTCAAATTCAGCTCGATCCTTCTTTCTTCGC
>JAHZNI010004291.1:0-13363 GCA_027744415.1 Seira ritae | reverse complement strand
TTCATGAATATCTCACAACCGCGCGTATAACATGGCATGGGATCTATGTTTCAAAAAGAAATATACATAGGTATATAGGTCGTAGGAATGACTGCATAAAAACCACCCATCAATTACTGTTCAGAGGACATTCTTAGTTCTGTATTTCAAGAGTACAGGTCATTTCTCAAAGGACGTTTAGAATTTTTGAAAAACAACGATTCATATCGGAATTTTCTAAAGTTTACGTTTTCTTTAAGTGTTCATCATTGATATTCTAGGTCAAGGTTTTTTCGCAATCCTGAATTAATCTACAGGGATTTCCTTAAATATGTAAAGTAACAATTTAATATCTCAAATGTCAAAGTAATTTACATCAGAGGACGCGAACGGGCTGCAACAATTTGTGAATTGTAAATAGTAATGTTACAATTATAGTACAGTTAACATTGCTTGGATTATTCATTATACTGCAAGTTGATTAACTTTAAGCAGACTTTGAGACCTTTTTTGAGATCTTCCATCGTTTGAAAACAAAGCATAAAGCTAAAATACATAGACTACTTTGTACCAAACGACCAAAGGATTTATTGAATATTTATTGAATTTCAAAAAATTGAATAAAATATAATGCATACAAGGTCATAATCTCAATCTCATTAATTATTTTTTAAATAGGCATTGTCGAGAGTGGAAAAAACTACCTTCCATTTACCATTTATTGAAAGAACTGTGTAATTTTTGAGTTTCCTTTTAGTTAGCGGGGAATGGAGGGAAAAGAGTTTCGGGAAACGTCAGAATCGTAATCAAAGACCTCAAAATATACACGTTGTAGAATATTTTCCCTCAAATAAAAGGATATGAAGTTTGCAGTTTAGGAAAGAGAAATCCTCCTTGAAGAACATTTTGGATCATATATAAGCATCATGCATTTCCTATTTGCGTGACGAGAAACGTGAGCAAAAAAACGAAATCCATAATCGCAAGTATGCATGTATTCATAGCAAGATACATATATACATACACTACACTATAAAACTATCATAGGCATGTTCGATTTCCGTGGTTTATGATTTACGCAAATCCTCATGTATACGTCGGTTAAATTTGCCCTTGGCCTATAATTTACTAGAGACCTTTATGAAAATTGTTAAACAAAGCGAGTTATGAACATTCATTATTGATGCCCAGGTAAGAAGGTAGGCGGCTGCGGCTGTCAGAAAGAAAAGGGTTAGGATCTAATTGAGTCAGAGACAAGCATGCGAACGCAAGCAAGTGAGTCTCCGTGTGGGTCTAGAGAGCCAAGCAAGGGTGCAACAAAGTACACAGCAATATATTAGAAGCTTTGTTTTGTCAAAGGTTTGCCATGGAAACATTCATGCTTATTATGCTTTTCCTTTCCCCCAAAAAACTTTCTCGGAAGTTGGCTTTGGGTCTGATCGAATGATTTTTATACCTATTCACCATCATTTTGAAGTAATAAATTCCATTATACGAACTTCATTGGAAAGGGTTAGCTTGGCAATATCTAATGATTCGTAATAGTAATAGGATACGACATTCATTACGTGATCGTAGCGTGCAACAACACAAAATTGTGCAATCATATTACTTTCCTTTTGTTTATTGCTCCTTTCATGTTAAAAAATTGTAAATAGTTTCGATAATATTTTAGAGGTAATGTAATACTAATAGGAAATAGCCTGTTGTAGAGTTCGAGTGACACATTTATATGGCTGAAAAGAAAACAGGGATTCTCTGACTGACTGGTCTCATCAGTATGAATATCTTCTGACTCAACGTGCTGGTGTTGCGAAATCCACTGTCTTTCCAAATCCAAACCACAAAATTCAAGTTGGCTTACTCCAGCACGATACGACACAGCTCAAGGGAAACTGTCCAAATTAAAACGGTATGATTTCAAAAAATAAGGATTGGGTTTCACTAGACTCGCTAGTGTTAGTGGTGTGTTTGGGTCACAACAACGGTAAAATGTTGCAAGATTGTGGCTAGAATAGAATCAGTTTAATTTATATGCACATTTCCAGAAAGAGAAGATGGTCTTTCAAGGTTCAAGATCCTCGGCAAAGTTTGATCTATTGTAGAACAAGAGACAAAAAATCTAGTTCGATCGCAGTTCGGTGACGACAAGTGATACGCAGTTTGCGTTACGGGTGGTTAGTGGTTAGTTTAATTACTTTAAAACGAGTGGCATGACTGAATTTAACACAATTTTAAAATATGAATAGACTCCAAGAGAGCCAAGATCTGGAGACTTTTGACCTGACTTTAAATTAAAAGATAGACACTTGTCTGTGCCCGTAAAATGAATACTTCCAAACCATTAGATTCACATCAGGAATTTCTTGTGTACACAGAGGTAACTGATAATCCTCCGGAACCTACTCAAGAAGGTAACTAAAAATACCGAGACTGTTTCATTTTTTAATACTATTACATGATACAAATTATGTTGACATTACATGGAGAAAGTTTTCATAAAGTTTCTGCATCGCTGAGGGTATGTAAGCAGAATAAGCTGGAAGGGTTAAGTATCTCGTTAACTACTATACGGCCTTTTTAATCAACGTAAATGATTGACAAATTGATGCGTTAATCCAGACATCTCTCATTTCCGGTATATTCTAGTGAATGGGGTGGGGACAGTTGCAATAAGTGAAGTCATGCCATAAAGAGTCTGCTTGAGGAAAATTACTATTTTTATTTAGTTTTTTGCGGTTATGTCATGTCATTCATGTCAGCAAATATGTTTTTGCATATTTCATGAGTGGGGTGCAAACAGAAAACAAGGCTTTGAGACATGTGAACATGAAAGTAAGTACGAATGAGTCAGTTGGGGTTAAGTGAAATGTGTCGACTTTTTCCCTAGAAATTGAAGAGTATGCTACAAGAATAGGAATAGATGTGGAAAACGAGCCTCACCTACTCTTTCTGGCTCGAGAGGGAATCAATCATAAACTACCGGAGCCCTGGAAGCCCTGGTAAACTTTTACTGACATTTTATCCTCAGACAGACAGCAAATTCTAAACTCCAAACCTAATGCAGAATATTTGTTGTACTGTAGCCTTAACAAGACAAAAGACGTTGTTTTTTACTTAAATGAGGAGACTCAAGATTCTCAGTGGGAACATCCAATGGATCCAATTTATCGTGGTAGAGTAGTACAAGCGCGTGCGGAATTTGCTTTGAACAAAATCCAAAGCTTCGATCCTTTAAAACGTCCCCCGAATAAGGACTTACCTCCAATAAAGCGATCAGGAGGAAGTTTAGCCCCCATCAATCCGATTTCAAGTAGTCTCGGCAAACTGGGTGGCTTTGGTCCAGCAGCCGGAGATCTACGACAACGGACACCCCCGAGAAACAACCTGAACAACGAGTTTGGGAGTGTTGGCTTAAGTAATAATGCGAATGATAACTCGGCCAACTCGTTGTCACTGGGTCGTTTGAATCCCGAAAGTAGTTCGAATAATATCATTGCCGGGAGCTCTTTGAACTTTTTTAAAGACACGGACGATGAAGAAGAAAGTAGTCCATCTTTGGTACGACCTCAGCCTCAAAAAAGGATGGGTGGACTGACAGTCACGGGTGAGATCCAAATACGATGAAATGTTGAACCTTATTGTCCGCATGTTTTCTTTTCACATCTTATCTTCTCCGCTTTTATTTAATGTACAGGTGGCGGTGCCAATTTTATCAAGGGAGTTAGTCAAGATGAATCATCAACCAAGAGTAAATTAGTTCCATTTGCTAGCTTTCCCCGGGACAATGAACATGAAGCCTCGCCTGACTTGGAAGCTGGTGGTGGAGGAGACTCGGACAAGAAACCCATAAAAAGTATTCTAGTGAATTCTATTTCTCGTTCCAGACCAAAAAATCCCTCAGACAATATTTACGAATTAGATGGTTTCTCCATGAATCTGGAAGAAATGACTGGTTCGTTTTCTTTAAAACAAAAACCAATGAAAAAATTGCTTTTGTCATTACATTTTACTTACATGCCTTATAATACAGTTACTTCAATGTTTATTCACTACAACAAAATGTTGAAAATTAACCTTTTCCCATTATTTCATTTTGATGCTTAAATGAAGCAAACAAAAAACATTTTGCATGATTTTTGCGCGACACTCGTGAAGGGAATCGCATTCAAAATATATAGTAGGCTATTAGACCTGAGGAATCGCAATAATCAAATTTTATTTCTTCGTAGATGAGGAGAAACAAGTCGTATCACAAATTGAATCAAGCACAGCATCAAAATCTAAAGGAAATGTGAAGTTTAATTTGGACGAAAACACCGAACTGAAGTTCGAAATGGTAATAAATTAAAAATTAATTGCTCATCTTGACCGGAAATAAAAAATATTAAATTTGTCCTTAGGATGAGGAGGAGGAGGATGAGATCATTGAGGAAGTCGAAACTGACAAGACGGAAGAGGAGGAAGAAAGTGTTAGCAACCGACCAAGTGCTGAAGTCGAACCAGTTCAAAGCGTTAGACGCTTGCAGCACAATGGTAGTGGCGACTCCTTACTTTCTCGGCAAGGATCGCAGATCTCCAGAAATAGTTCAGTCGAAAGTGAAATCGATATCATGAACAGGGTAAGAAATTAAAAAGTATTCTCAAATCTATATATTTTAGAAAATTTTCTTTGAAGGTATTTGAATAATCTCCTTTTGCCCCTTACTACTACCTTTCTAGAATAAAATGTATCATTTTCCTGAAACGGGAATCGTCACTCCAAAGAAACCTACGCGAGAAGAAGTGGAAACGGAACTTAACAATTTTCTTCAGCAGGAGGTACAGGAATTGCAAACACAATATGATCAGACATTGCAACAGAAAAGGAAGGAGTTGGAGGAAGAACATGAAAAGGTTTGAATACAATTGAAAAAGTTCATTTCACACAAATACATAATTATCTGTGATAATTGATTGATTAGAAAATGGAGGAACTTGCTGCGGAATTTAAGAGGAAGGAGGAGGAAAGAATAAAAGAAATGCAGCAGCTTCAAAATGCAATTGAAGAGAATGCGAGGCGTCAAAGTAGTCCCATCAAGGTATAAAACATAATTAAGTATAAAAGTTTCATTAAAATTAATAAATATTGATTTAAATATGAATTGTCTCATCTACTTTGTTTCCCACGCTAGAGTGAGATTCAGATTGTGCCCGAGTACTCTGATGCAGATATTGCTGAAATGAAAAAAGCCATGCAAGATGAGATGGAAGCTGAGCTAAACAATTTCAAGGAACAACTCGAAGAAGAGAGAAAGTCAAGGAAGGAGCAAATACAGTTAGTGACTCGAGCATATCTCACTCAGCTTAGCCAGTAATTTAAGTGGTCAATTGTATCAATTTAGTTCTTGAATGATAGGAAACATCTGGATGAAACAATTGCTCAGCTCAAATTAGAAAAGGATGAGACGCTCAAGCGCATTCGGAAAGACATGGACACTGAAAAGGTGCTTGAGATTGAAAGAGCAAAACGAGAAATCAAGTGCTTACTTCAAGACGAAATACAGGAAATGAAAACGAAATTCGATGAAACTTTGTTTCAAAGAAGAAATGAGTTGGAGGAAGAGCATCGCAAGGTTTGTGTATGTACAACTAGAGTTTACTCATATTTCTTTAACAAACAAAGCACTCATGCTCTTTCATTAATTCATTAGAAAATGGACGAGCTAACTGCAGAGTACAAAAGAAAGGAAGAAGAAGGGATGAAAGAACTTCAGCTAAAGGCTGGAACTAAAGATGACAAAAAGCAGCAAGTTTCTAATAAGGTTACTTAATATTTTAAAGGCATTGACAAAAAATGTTAACAACGATAAAAATGTATGGCTCTGAAATGTTGAAATGTTTATATTCTGGCATTTTCAGAACGGAGTGAAAGTTCTGCCTGACTGCACAGATGTAGACATATCTGCCATGAAAAGGGCAATGCATGAAGAGATGGAAGCTGAGCTAAACAGTTTTAAGGAACAACTCGAGGAAGAGAAAAAGATGAGAAAGGAGCAAATACAGTAATACAATAATACGTGTTAGCTATAGAAAAGTTTTCTTGATCAGTTCTTTAACATGGAATAATTAACTTCAATGATAGGAAACATCTTGAAGAAACGATAGCCCAGTTTAAACTAGAAAAGGACGAAACGCTTATGCGTATTCGCAAAATGCTTGAGATTGAAAGAGCCAAGCGAGAAATCGAGAGCTTACTTCAGGAGGAATTGCAGGAAATGAAAACGAAATTCGATGATACATTATACCAGAGGAGAAAGGAGCTTGAGGAGGAACATATCAAAGTAAGCAAAAAACTGACAAGTTAAAACGGAGATTTCGATTATTTTTTGTATTCAGAAATGTAATTCATTGAATTAGAAAATCGAAGAGCTTACCACAGAATACAGGAAAAAGGAAGAAGACAGGGTAAAAGAAGTGCTACATCAATCCGACCAAACTTCGTCTGAAGACAGTTCAAAGCCAGTTAGGGAGCATAAAAAGCATAAAGACACACTTCTCCGAGAAGAGCCTAAGAAACTGACGGTGAAAAAGAAGGATTCTAATCCTTCCTCGCCCCATCATTCCAAACATGTGTCAAGAAGTGCTTCTGCCATTCCCTTGGACCTCTCAGGATCTAAAAGTGACTTAACCTCTGAAGATGTCCATCAACGCATAGTGGAGGATGCAAAGGCCTTCATACGAATGCAGAAGAATAGGCTAAAAGATCCTTCCCCCATACCAAACTCCTCGCATTTAATCATCCCAACCACAAAGAACAATCTCCTCCTGTTTGACGAAAAGCTGCTGAAGTCAGCCTCCCCCCGCAGACCCGCCTCAATCCATTCAGATCTAGTTTCGGAGACAGAAAGCTCTGGCGTGAGTAGCTTGAAAGACCATCGAAGATCTGAACGTAAGAAACTGTCAAAGGATATTGATGACATTTGCAACTCGTTGAATAACCTAGACCAGCAAATGAAGTTGGTATGGTCGGTTGTTAAAGAAAAGCAGCAAATGCAGCAGCAACCGTACCTAGTTCAGGATGACACATTATCCTTTTTAAATGCCACTAGTTCTTCCGATTTTTCTGCATTGTTACCAAATACTGTACCCATGATTTTAGGCAAGTCCTCGTCCAGAGTCTGCGCTTCCTTACCTACCTCTGCAAGAAAACCCCTTGTGCCGCCCCCAAGTCCGGCCTACGCTAATAATGCCCTTGACGCTGTGAACTTGATCAATAATTCTGACTTGGCTGCGTCACTTAATGCAGGGCCTCGTTACTCTAGTCTCCTCACGAATAATCAGACATCCTCTAGTCAAACTGTTATAGACGCATTGAGAATGAGTGGACTTAGCGCGACGAGGCTTGACTGTACTGATTTACTTAAGAGTCTTGAGGATGAGCTTAAGGAATTTAAATCGACGAAACAGAAAATGTTAGAGAAAGGACGAGTGGCTGGAAGTAGCAGCCTGGATAGGAAACTCTCGATAACGAAACAGAATAACAACACTAGTAATATTTTGGAGAAAACTAAAGATTTACAAGAATGGTTGAAGAAGTACTGACATGGAGTTAATAAGTATATTTTTAAAAATAAATCACAAGGAGATGTATTTATTTTTCACGTGATCAATATGTTTTGATGGGTCGAGTAAAAATTATTTTTGCTGAAAGAGTTAAATGAATTTGTTTTGTCTAAGTAAATACTCCAGAGAGCAGATTAGGGAAGCGTGGATGGTGCTACTACAAGGTATACACATACGCACAAAAAACCCTTATTTCGTTAACTTAAAAGAGCAATTTTTAATTATTCTTATACTTGGAGTATGTATTTTGATGTGATTGCGAAATTCCTACGATGTATTTTTGTACTTCAAAACACTACTTTACATAAAACAGAACACATTGAGCATTCATGGGTAATCATGGGGTAATCGTTATGTATAGCTTTGTCTAAAAACTACACTGCCCAGTTTACTTCTACATTCTTGGAACGGTACGTATAGTACTATACAAACTCTTATGATAATTTAGGTTCTCTCACGGCGTTTCTAAAATATGAAAATATCGAATAAAGTTTGATTTTTTAAAAAATATTTATAATGTTTGTGGCGCATTCTCACCATTTATTTCATGTAACCCAAAATGAGCATTGTCGAAAAATAAAAATCATAATCATCATCAAATATCCTGCTTAATCAGTAATCAGACTGGCAAATATATTAACTGAATAAAAATGCTATACCCAGGCATGGAAAACTTCTTGAGGCGTATAAATACATTGCATTTCATTTCATAAAGGAATCAAAAGCCATAAAAGTGTATGAATTTGAAAGGAACTACATGTATTATACAAATGTACATCACAATTTTGTCATGCAGTTCTAGAACGATTTCAATGTTTCTAAAGATATATTCCAACTTCTTCCACACTATCGGAATAAGGCGCCAGTGCAAGTGCACCAAAGGATGAAAAGCCAAGTCCCAAAGCTTCAATTACATTACCAAGCGTCAATCGATTGATGAGTCGCCCAAATACGCGGAAAGTTGTTGTAATGTGTTCACGAGTGAAGTCCAATGAAACATCTATCAAGGTCAGCATCAAGATGAAGGCCATAAGTAATTCAAACAGAAAGGCTGTAGTTGTTTCGGGGTTGAAAATTCCAGCTAAACGATGTCTCCATGATTTTGGATGTGTCTGTCCCTATGCATAGTTTGAGCGGAAGTCAAATCATCACTTAAAAGTTAATACTATTCGCTATTCACCCACCATGAAATAATGAAAGTGAAACGTCTTTTACCCCACTTAACTGCATCCTTCTGTCTTCATTTAGGGTCTTGATATACTCGGCTAAGACGTTCACGTCTGAACTTTTTGAATCTCGGCGACGTCGTTTTGTGGGTCGCAGAATCTTACGTTCACTCACTTTTGAATCGTAATCAGAACTGTAGGAAGAATCGGAATCGTACATGATGCTGATGCCTATTTGAAACAGAAACCAAGATTATTTTGTCGCATGGACAGATTTTTGTGTGGAACTTTAAACATGGCTTAAAATGACGATTTGTTTTACTTAAATAACGGTTTGTCTTACTTGAATCACAATGTGTATCGAAATTGTCCACTAGTCGGAATTTAATTGTCGATTTTAAAAGTACATCCCACTTGACTAGATTTCCAGGAGCAAATTAATAGCTTTTAAGTTTTAGATGTAGTCGTACAGCTTCTGAGACAAGTCCTTGGAAGCTATTGCAAGCTTCATACATGAAACGAGTTTGCCGATAAAGCAGAATGAATAAATAGAGACCAATGATACTCCTTGTTACATGCGGATCTCTTTGCTTTTCAAATTCCCTTCTTAAAATCAAGTACCTGGTCCAGTTGTACTTCGCACGTCAAAGACGAAATTTTAAAAAGGCATCAATGGTCATGCAAGCATAAATACACAGAGCAACAGTGAGTTGAGCCATATTATCAAACGATGCTAGTGAGAAAGGTGCTTATCAAATTTGCATACATTGAACAAATTATGGTTTGCTTCTCTCAGGAAATCTGTGTTTTCAATATATTTGCTGTTCTATTTTTTGGAATTATACGACATATTCTTCTGGTAATTAGTAATTATCTTTATGCTTATGAGAAGGAGCTGTAGGGAAAGACATCTTTTCAATGTTGGGGGCTGTTACTCATGATTTTATGCTAATTTAATGGCGTCGTAAGTTTAGATTCTCGCGTTCTGCTCCTTGATGGATCGACATACATAAGTTATGTATATGTAACTTCTCCAGTACCCAGTTCCATATTATTGGCCTTCATAGATTTCTCCTTTGCCGTCTACAGATATCCAGCTCGGATTTGTTGTACAGTGCTCATCCAGCGAATGAACTTGATATCGCTATTTACCTTGGCAAACGTTTTGGCCAGTGAATTGTCCACATTTTGCATTACTTCTTGTTGGTCATAAAGGAACTATGCAAGAAACACGTATATAAGCCATATATAAGTCAATGCAAATCGCATTCATTGCATTTTGTAAGAAGCGTCTATGCACACCTATGCAATTAAAACCCTATGTACCTTACCTGAAGAAACTCTTCGAAGTCAATACTACCAGTCCCATCTTCATCGCCTGCTGTCAACTGCACAATTCTGTCTTTTCGTGACGTGGAATCACCCAAATTATCAAGACCAACACTCCTGTTAAAACAACCTTATCGGATGTGACATTTATCATCTTTAAAGAAAATATTTAATGTTGCAAAAGGTGCACGCACATTTCCGCTATTTCTATGAGACCATCTCCATCTACTTCAAACGCTTGGAAGAGATCATGAACCTCGAAAATCTTTTTGTCGTCCCATTTCGGAAAGTTTGTTTTGAGAGTTTCTAAATCGCAATTAGTGTACTTCATGCTAGCCTCCATTCTTTCCATACGCTTTTGTATTATGGGCCAAAGAAAGCGTCTCGTTCCGATTTCTAGGAAAATCATTGAATTCAAAGAGTTGATCCATTTCTCCTGTAGACCAGGCCGAAGAGTGCCTTTCAAAAATTGTAATCACGGAAATTTTGGATTTCATATATTACCCCAAATTTAGAGTAAATTCAACTTTCATGAAATTACCACAAATGGAATAGTCATCTACTCTTAAGTAGCAGATCGGGGGGTCAGCTAACGGTAGCCCAGAAATGTTAGTCAGGAGACACTTTTGAATGGAACTCAGAACGGAAAATATGACGCCCATGATGATGACGATGAAAATTGCCTTTCAATCTACATGACTCGCGTGAAAATATGTATGTGACGTAAGGAAGGATAAAGTATCTACGAAAAAAGTGAAGTTCAGCATCTGAGAAAACGTTTGAAACAAAATTGAGATTTATTACATTAAAGTGTTTATATGTCAACATCATGGAAAGTATCAAAGAAATATAGATTGAAGTGATGACAAGTAGTCACGTCATCTTTGTTGGGAGACGCGAGAGCTTTTATTTGTCATTTTAGATTAGGATTGGTAAAAGAGGTATCCTCCGAGTCCATACAGTATCGTTATTCCGATTCCCAGCAGCTACAGTTGAGAAAGAACAATGATAGTATTATCTCCAGTTTGGATAATATTTGTATTAAAATTTAAATATCTGAAATAATAAGGTTACTTACGAAAGATACAATTCTCTCCCAAAGGCGATGCTTGTACTTTCCATGATCCACCAGTGATACAAAGAAGCAAATCAACGTGACCAGGTAAAATATGCACGCGCACATGTGGTACATCATGTCCTGAAATTATTTGGAAAATTAGCTTGATATCGCCATGAAAAATGACAGTTTTCACATTTTTATTTAAGTTATGATTTCAATTAAACGATTAAACTGACTATTTTCTTAAGCTGGTCTGAGGTTTGAAGCACGCCCACTACAATAGCGACCGCCCACAGGAATGAAATGATGAAGCATATTATCACTGCGCTAAGATAAGCCTCTTCCAGGGCAAACTTATAGTAAGAGTGACCGATAAATCCTATGTTGACTATGCCAAGAAGCTGTAATAATAAAATGAGAATTTCAGAGTTTTGAAATGCATAATATGAATATGTAATCGACAAGAAATGTTTTTTACTTACAATTGTTGCAATCTTGACTCCAAAAACTCTATTGTCTCCGTCCAAATTTCTCAGTGTGTCCATTTTATAAAGTGATGGTAAATAATTGTGGAAATATTCTAAATTATAGCTTTAATCCTGGAACTATTGCGTAAAATTTTCCTTTTAATCCCGGAATCTTTCAAATTTCAGGATTTCAATGAATTTCCTCCGCAAAGTGTCTTATATATGTACCTCAATTCAATTGTACAGTATTCTTTCACTTTCCAAATTAGTTTAAAAATATTCACTGAATAATTGAAATACGGGCATATGTGCCTAATTATAAAAGTCGGTTTAATGTGTTTCCCTAAAAAGTTGCACACATTTCACATCACTATATTTCAGCCCATATTCTCAATTGGCTTGGACTGTGACTTTGACTTCTCCCCTTTTATTCGATGTACTGATAAAATGGTGCAGAAAATGAAATGAAACCCCGTATTCGGCTTGAATTTCAGTGATAAAACATGGAGCTTCCAACGAGGGTATATGGGTATAATCATTAAAGTACGCAAAATCCCAGATAAGCTAAGTCTCAATCTCCATTCCTATCATTATTACATTGTCCATTTCTGCGATACTGGTATGCTTACTGCTACACCTTTTTTGTCTTGATTGCGAGCAAAAATGCATAATTTCAAATGAATGAGCAAAATCCACGCTAGATATTTATTATTCATTGATTCGCATTTCCGAATGTTTGTAGTTATCATTGCGGGCACGCATTCTGTTTGAGTGGAAATGTATCATCAAATTCTACATGACGCCACATTTCTGGGAAAGGAAGCATTTGTTGTTATTCTACAACTTATCCTTATCATCAAGAATTCAATGATGTTGATCATCATAAGCTTTCCAAATGATTGTTTCAAATGATGTGAGGGTTTTATCATATTTGATAAAGGATTACGTACATCATAATTAGCTAAATCACTCCCCTGCTTTTGTCACGGATTGCAGCGGCTCACAAATGCTGACTGAATCGATCACGACATGCTTCAAGAGAATGCGCTTACGATAATTCGTCATTTTTAATAAAATGTTGACACAAATGTATACACTGCTCGTCAATTAAGTACATCATAAATGGATCTAGTGTAGCTTTATTTAATTTCAATATTTTTTCAGGTCTTTTAAAATCATCTCCAAATATTTCGCATTCATTGTCTGTTTTTACGTCTAATTGTCAAGTTGAAGTAGGAGAGCCACACCACGCTTAATCCAATGCCTTGGTTGTTCTTTGGTGTCCAGTAAGAGCGGCAACACGTAATTGGTGGAGTGTCCAGTAGTAGCTAACACTCCTCTCCTTTCTGAGGTCCTGTACAAGGGACATCTATAGCGAGACCCCTCAATGATCTCCTTCTTTTTCTTCGGAACGAACCAAATGATGGGCATCTGGTCCCATAGAATTTTCGGAAGCATCTCGGCCAAATGGTTCCTTTTAAAATTAATAATAGATAGTTAATTTTCGGACTTCAATTTTAAAGACAGGCAAAATAAATTAGAAAGAAGTTAACAGTCTAAACTTACCCGGATGTGGTTCAACTTTTTATCGGATTCTGAATCAGCGCCGCCTCCTGCTGTTTGAAGCGTTAGAAGAATTCGATCGCACAAATCACGAGTTTCTCTCAACTCACGACTGATGTCTACATTGTCATGCATGCCGAAAATTTCGGGCTTCTGGGTTAGTGGTAGTTTCTTGATGAAGGTAACCACATCAT
>JAHZNI010004290.1:0-18813 GCA_027744415.1 Seira ritae | reverse complement strand
CTGAATTACGATTACAGGAAAAGTCAGTATTTTAGCATTTAGAATGAACTTATACTGGTAATATTTAAGATGTTTTAAGCAGAGTTGTGTAGAATGTGCAGAATAGAATACCTAAAACATACGCTACGTGTAATTCTATCATGGCATATACTTCAATAGATAATTACCTATGTATATTATTTACTTCAAAACTATTTCTGCAGGTTTCGAAAAGACTCATTTTTTTAAGGCTCAAGCGTTTATTGGAATATTTACAGAATTTGTAAAATTTTACAAAATCTATTGGTAAGCCCAAGCGCCTAAGTCCTATCAATACGAATGAAGTCTAGTCCGTTTCTTTGATAAGCCCCCGCGAATCCCATTACTTGTACTGTGTTTAAACAGCTTTTGAATCTTTCAAGCCAAAGCTAATCAATATATGTAGTTTGACAACTTACTTGAAAGCGATAGATGAAAAGAGAGTCAGAAATCGAGAGACAATACAATTAGAGCATTAATAAATAGCGACTACAAATTCTACTGCTACTAGGTTATCAAGATAAACTACTCAGCCATATAACAAGACTACAAAACTACCCGCCAAGTCTAATTTTGCGAATAGTTGATATCAGACCAAAATAGACACATTTAATTAATCATTTAAAAATTGTTAGTACGAAGAATTTAACACCTTCCAAGAAATTCATCCTGCCTTGGCATCTCATCGTAGTCGTACAGGTTGATGATCAGATTCTGCCCTATCTCCTCTACCATCATCTGAATGAGTCACCAAATTTGTGTGTGGTGGCGGTATATGCATATCAATCAATAAAAATGAGCATTGTTAGAGACATTGTTCACACAAAAGTTGTCCAATTTCGTTTTCATTGAATATAGAACGGTGTTTCTGTTTTGAAATGATTCTAAAGGCATGAAAAATTCATTTGATTTGCAACTTTTAGTAGTTGAGTGGTCATTGGACGAGAACGTAATTTCAGACACAATATGACAATATTTTGGTATAAATATTCCGAACCTCGCAGTGGAAATCCCACTTTGGATTCACGGTATTTGGTATAATTTTACTTTTGAAACTCTGGGCACCAACTTGGAGGACCACATATGGGTCACTCTTTCCCATTCCAAGAACTCCAACCTAGTGCATAAATAAAATTAATAAATAGAAAAAAATGGAATCTTATTATCTTATGCATTTGCATTTAACACGCCAATTGCTTACATCTTTCTTCAAAAGATTTCTAGCTTCAATGGCACAAATGCGAATAACGCCTTGAGGTCGGAGAGCACAGGTCTCCCTTGGATTGACGTTCTCAGCCAACTGAATGAACATTTTGTTCGGTAATACGCACCTATTTCATCACAAATGCATAACTGTATAGTTTACACTGAAATTCCAGTTTCTAATTTTTCTTGAGTTATCTGTCTCATTGAGTTCACGAACATTGCTGCGATCTGCTCTTGGACGATTCTACGAATCAAATCAGCCAATCCAGGCATATCAAGAACATCAGCAATTCCAATCAAGTTGAAGTCCAAAGATGGTGGGTTCAAGAAGAAGTATTGAACGCCTCCAATCAACGGCATTTGATTTACCAATGGCTTCATCACTAAAATTAAAAGTGGATAAACACAGATGAAACATAAGCGGTGCAATGCCGTCTACAACTGTGAAACCTTCATACACCCACCTAATCGAAGAGTTCCATGAAGCTGTAAATCTTTTATTCCAGCTCGCATCTTTGAAAGTGAAAATCTCACGTCACAGTCTCCCGCATAAATGACTTCCATATCCATAATGATTTCATTTCTGTCAGTCCTCTTCTCATCATATACTTTCACCCCTCTGACCCTAAGCGGCGTGTCTCCTAAAATTACTTTCTCGAAGCGGAAAGATCCCATCTTATAGCTAGTTGCAAGTGTGTCACGGAGCCCAGGCTCAATGGATTGGACAACCAAGTCGTACACGTAATGATTAATTCTAGGCCATAGTTGTCTGTTAAAAGATATCATTATGACATTCATTAAAAATCCTTCTCTTCGTCAATGAACAGAGAGAAAAAGCAACTTGGGGTAGTAATATATTTACCTAATTATCATATTTAGCCATTCAGCTCTCTCCACATCTGGAAATATGACCCATGAAGGCAGATTGTCCCCCAGTCTAGCTAAAATAATTTCCCGTTCATCACCTTTAGCAGCGGCTTGTGCGATCGCGCGTTTAGCATCATGATGCCTTCTCCATTGATCCCGAACCACCATCAAAACAATCGGTCCAACAAGCCATCCAACACTTATCTAAGAAATTCCATGTCATCTTTAATTTTAAATTATCCATGTGCATGTCAAAAGCAATATTAATAAATTTTTCCATTTACCCGAAAATATCCAAAAGCATAGACGCAAGCACACGCCAGACATTTTTTCGCAAACGAGAAAATCCATGTCATAACTCCAGGAGGTTCCACAAACTTATACTTCTTCTTTTTCTTTCCCACAGGTTCCGGCCCAATAGCTCTAAATCCATCAGCGGGCGGTGGAGGTGGTGGGGGCGGAGGATCCGACCCGGCAGCGGGGTCGCTCATGGTAAAGTTGTAAAATTAACTTTCACTGTCCAATCCGTAGCAGAAATTAGTGTTCCTTTTTGAAAACTTTGACTTAATTCTTTCTTTGTTCAATTCAATCTGAAACAGAAAAATGTATTCATATTCATATACTTACTTCAGCACCTTGCCAAATACGACATAGTAGATTAGTATTAAAATCTTGTACTCAAGAAAATACACCCAAAGTTAAAGATAGCTGACTTTTTGCAAATGCATGCATTTTTCACATTCGTAGCATGAAATATTCTCAACGCTTGCCAACAAACATCCATCGGCTCAACGATCGACTATTTGTCTGCACATCTTTTGTTTTCATAAATACACCTCATTGTCTGTGTAAACAGAAGAAAACATAAAAAGAGCAACTGCTGCTAAAATCACCTACCAATTAGGCATATATATGCGAAACCACAAAAATACAACATCATATTTTATTTCTATTTGAATATATATCACCCCCAACAAACGAGAACGAACAAATAATCAAAAATATGTTACACGACTAACGGACTAAGGAATTGCTAATGCTATGAATTTATTTTTTCAGTAAAGACCACAGCACTACCACTTTTGCCTGAGCAAACTTGAAGTCGAATGTAAATATTTGAAGAACTTGAACTTACATAATGAGAGGACTCTATTCTTCACCAGAACTAATTTTATATGCGGATGTCAGATCATAAGATACTGCTTTTAAATTTCAAACTCAACAGTCTTTCATTCACTAAAACTACGAATCAATAACTTATCGAAAAAATAATTCTATCATTTAAAGCTCACTTTTACAGTTTCTAGTTTATAGACTTTAGCAATAGATACGTACAATATCTCTCAAGGTTTTTAACATTTACCGACAAGCTGCCTTATGTTATGTTCGAACAGTTTTGCGACTTCGTTCCGAACCATTACATTCTTTATAGACATTATTTTGAAGATGCACGATCCGGTTCGCAGAAGTCGTATGCTAAGATGACGATAGACATGACACAAATTTGGATGTTTGTACAAAAATCCTTTTCAAGCATTGTACGCTCACTCACTCACATATTTTTCCCCTCCGACAATTGCGATTTCCAAGAGTTCCAAAGCCCCAATGACCCAGTGCTGCATAAATCGCAGAGACGAACATGCATATAAACACACAAGTAACAAAAAAGTTTATTTATAGAGCTTACATCAAAACAAGGTGGAATGGAATACGGTTGGATCGTTGGATATAATGTGAATCACGATGTGAATGTCAGACAACAAGAAGAGAAGCAAAGAAATATTATGCGAAGAAGAAAAAACCTTCAAAAAGCAAAAAAAAAGGTTTTTATGCAAAGTCAAAAACTTACTATAAATGTGTGTTCACTTTTCAGCATGGCACATGACATGCCACAAGACTCACAGATGTGTGTTTTATTTTGTGAGCAAGAATTATATGTCTGCAGGTTTGCCGATGCAGTCAGGCCAGTCTTTTTCTACACAGACTACCCTGCATGGTGGAATTTGTCGTTAGCCTTCACTGGATTATACCGGATTATATAATATAAAATCGGTATTGTACTTCAAGCAGAAGTACCTATGACGAGTTCTTTGTTTATCCATGCAAATTGCTAATTTTTATGTGAAGATGGAACCTCAGCATGAAATTGGTGGCTTGCTGCATGATTCAATCTGAAGCCATTCTTGTTGAGGGCTAAGTACGAATAGCACTTTGAGAGATTAGTCTGGCCTTCGTGAGAAACTTATCTGCGAGCAAGCACTTTGTTTTCAGCAAGTTGGCGTTCAAACTGATGCGATGGTCTGTAGCATAATATTTCGCATCATACTACATAAGATAAGTACATACATTTTATTGCGATTTAAATCTTTTCCGTCCATCTCATGAGCAAAGCAAGATTTCTGTGCTTCAACAATGATTCCAAATGTATAACTTGCGTAATCGCTGCATAAAATAATAATTCACATTATTGTGCCATGCTTCCGTCATCTCACATAACATTTAGCGAAAACATTAGTCCCAGCATGAATCATCACTGTTTTTGTGCATACATGAAAGGTTGGAAACTGACACTCCCATGAGGAGAATATATAAAGAATTTTCAATTTTATTTTGTCCTCATCAACCGGAACTGAAATCTTCATGCAGCAATGTAGCATGCTTTCGGGTGCTTTCATGATAAAAAATCCTTATAATTTCGGCATTCCCTTTCGATTAGGCTGTCATACTTTGCATGCCAAACTCGAAGCCTAACTAAAAGGCACTATATCGTTTAATCGTGCTTGCATCGACATCGAACACGTACGGAGCATAGCATCCGAATCGGAGCCCAACATGGCAAGCTGCTTCTGAATTTTCTCCAGAGAATTTCCATGGCCACTTGTTTTATCAATAATAATGTTCGTTTTTCTATGGAGAAGAAGGAAGGATTTAGACAACTTCCAAATGTAAAGTGCATCCACATTTGACCACATTCATTATGTAATCTTACAGTTTTTACAGTGTTTCCTTCCACCCAGGAAAGCGAGTGCATAACACTCACAATTGAATAAATTCCATTGATTGAAACTAGACAGATAGATGAATGGTGGTAGAGGTCTTGCTTCAACTCAGAAGGTGCCTAAAATCGCTACAACTTATCTTTTGAATGCCGTTTGATAGCTACTTCCCCACACATTATCTCAGTCTTTCATTACTTCCATTTAGTTAACGAGCAACGCATACAGGAGATAAACTATTTCCAGTCCAGTAAAACAGGCAATCATTTGGAGAAAGCAAAATGGGACCCAGAAAGAAGTGCATTGTGGACAA
The DNA here is from genome assembly GCA_027744415.1 of Seira ritae. Classification (NCBI taxonomy): domain Eukaryota; kingdom Metazoa; phylum Arthropoda; class Collembola; order Entomobryomorpha; family Entomobryidae; genus Seira; species Seira ritae. The sequence goes on along the minus strand of JAHZNI010004290.1, from coordinate 13,413 downwards.
ATGCAATCCACCATGTGACATGGGCAGTTCAATTGTCGTAAGAACTCTTAAAACTACAATAAATACATGTCTATTTAACTTAACCCAACAAACAGCATATTAATTCGCCCTACGGTTGTTAACATTAACATTGCAGTTTTGCGACCCCCTTCCTGGTCTTAATGATACGGTAGCTCGACCATTTGGATGGACTGAATATGAAGCTGCGTACCGTCATCAATATATCCCCGACCCATGTCCGGCACAACGACCATGCATCAACCCCTGTCGACCAAAGGGAGTGGCCCGAAAGCCACCTCCGCGGCAATTTGTGAATCCATGCGCAAAGGAGCCGAGAAGTGGTGAGTCATTTACATATGCTGAACATTTAACGTGATGTGTAATTCTTTGGATTTACATAAATTTGTTCTAATGAAAGAATTTTCATCCTTTTCCAGACATTTGCTCGCTCTGTCGGAAAGCACGCTGTCGCTGTCATATTCCCCCACCATGGGAAGAGTGCAAGGAGAAAGTTATGGTGTACGATCCTGACAGTGTGCGGACTCTGCTTGTTCACGGAGAAGTGAAAAATGAGCATCCCTTTGTTATTTCGTACTGCGACTATGCCAGGATCTTAACGAATGCAGTGGTACGTTGATTTGATCATAAAAACAGGCTCTTGAGTACTTTAATTCGTTTCACTTCCAGTTTGCATAATTCACATTTGTTCTGAATTGAATGAAAGGTGAAAAGCAAAGAGGAGAAGATGGAGGAAGAGAAAGCAAAACTGCGAGAGAAGCAAATCAAAGTGATGGAATGTAGGGAGGTCGCTGATGAAATGAGAATGATAGACCGAATAAAGCTTAACGATGATATCAGTGCTGAAGCAAGAGAGGTAATATTAGACAGGACCGCTCGATAATTAAATTTTTAATCAAATCACACATATATTAAACTATGTAAATCGTAATAGGATATGGAGGAGATCGTTTGCAGATCGCAGCAAATTCTGAGAGACGATGAGCCAGAAGTGAGGGCCATTAACAGTGTCATTCTATCCGCAAAAGTTTCTGCCATTCGAGAAGCTCAGCTCCAGGAAAAAGAACTAATCAAGTACTTTCCTCAACTTTTTCCATTTAACTTTTGAGAATTTTTGCGACATTTTTACGCGAATTTCCAGAAACTCATTTATATTATTAAAACGTTAAAGGTCATCTATATAATATTATTATTTTGAATGACAATGTCATTAGGTGCGAAATGAACGAGGAAGAAAGGAGACTCGTGGCTTTGATGGAACAGGATAAAAAGTATGTTCTGATAAAAGATCCAGATGAAGAGCTGAAAGTTCAGCACCAAAAGAAAATAGATTTGATGGCGAGCTTACAAGCTCAGTTGGATGAGCATGAAGCTATGAGATACAATGTAAGGGAACTGAGGGAAGCAGAAAGGGAGGAAATGGCACGTATTTGGGAGGAACAAGACCTGGAGGATGCAGCCAAACGGGCACAGGATCGCGAGAAAAAAATAAAGTTGGGCCTTGAACTAATTACCAACCAACTTGAAACCGTGGAGCGGAAGAGGAAAGAAAAGGAAATGGATAGAGAATTGGATCAAAAGGTTGTCCTTGTTTTCCACTTCAGCGAATTCATATCCTATTTTGCATCCACTTATCCAAAATGCTTCTACTCTACTTTTGAATAGGTCGTTGAATGGCAAAGGAAAAAGGCTCTGGAGGAAGAGCAGCGGGAAATGGAGAAACTGGCAGAGAAAAAGAAGAAAGAACTTGCAGTTTTAAAAATTCTGGAAACTCAGAAGCGAATGGGTGATGCAAAGGCTGTTCGTGATGAACTTCGTGCGAAGCGTCATCAGGAACAACAAGAGCGAGAATGGAGGAATCAGGAGCGAAGCACAATTTTGAAACGTCATAAGGATGCAGCAGAACTGAGGAAAGCTATTCTCGAGCAAATTGATGCGAAGCACCAATGGGTCATCGAGCAAGCTACGTTTGACAAGGTGACTTTGACGTAAAAACTATTTTTCGGTAAAAAAAAACTACATCTCAATACACTCCGCATTTTTATTAGGCATTGTACGACAAAATTCTCAATGTGCAAGACAAACGAATGGAGGACGAACTACGGGAAGAGGAAGAGAGAAAGGTTAGAGCTGCTCAATACAGATACGATCTCCGTGAGCAAATTCACCAATTCCAACTCCGCAAGATAGAGGAGAGAAAGGATCATTTCTGCGAAGGACTTTCCATGAAGAAGGACCAGAACAGGAGAGGAATTGAACTCCGATGCTACATGGATAGGAAACTGGAAGAATTACGGTAAACCAACATGTCTAAATGGCAAAATGTTTTCCCTAAAAAAATTGGAAAAGATGTTCGCAGTTTTTTGCATGCAATAGCCCAAATAAACGTGTTTTTTGTGCCACACAGGGAGCGTAAAATGCCTGAGAAGTACATTAAATATATTCAGAAAGCTGTGGAAGAGGAGCTGAAGCCAGACTGGCAAAGGCCTTTTGCGAAGTAGAGGTAGAAAGTTTCTCTTGAAATTTGGACTGTCTTACTTTCCACTAAACACTTTAGTGAGTGTTCAATAATATATGATGCCATCGCCATCCCACTATAATACATTTATACACACCGAGAGGATGAAACTCATTTTTGAAGCTTGAACTTTTCCAGTAAATTATTTTTTTCTATTACATACAGGGAACCAGTAGATTGCACAAATTAACTCAAAGTCGAGCAGCAACGTCGAACTAACAACGAAGGAATTAAACTACCATTCTTCTGCTATTTGCGAAATGTCATGTACGTACTTTGTTATAATCATTTCATAAAAGGAGGAATAACGAATAAAACCCCATGCTTTTATTAAATATTTTTCATGGTCATCATCATCAATGAATAAAAAGTTCATGGTTTCATTTTCATCCAATGTATTATCTGTAGCTAGACTAGACTGAATTTATAGGCTCCAGAATTTTCCTTCTTTTAGCGTTCATCGATTTTCCCGTGATTCCAGGTAAAGTTTGCTGCAATGTATGTATATCGATCACTTCTCAGTATCCCTCATCGATGAGCATATTATACATTGAGAACTTGACATTTAACAATAGTATAGTATACCTAGACTGTTATTGTAACGCACAAATTGTTCTACTTCGTTCGGCAATCTGTGTTCGATGCTGTTTAGTATGTTGCCTCTCAGCACCCTAGCTCCATCTCCTTTTACCCCAAACAGCTTCGTAAGATTTAATCAAGGATGTAGTAGGTTAAATCCTTAACCAAGTCAACAGTTTGTACGACATGATGATGAATGCTGATGCAAAAATAATGTAGGTGGGTCAGTCTAGAATTAACTTGATGAGTTTAAATCCCTCATAAATTCCTTAAAATTGATAAGATGGTGTCAGCAAGATCATACAAACTATGGGATTGAGAAACTCAGACACATGAAAGAAAATGATAAGGATAAGATGATGTTAAATTTAGAAGGAATTAACATTCTTGCATCGATTTCCAATGAATGATTCTATTCTGCATATATTCATGTGTATGCATATGCATATTGTAGACAGAAGCTGTCAATGTCCAACGCAATGTATCTTTGACTTTAAGGCGGTCACAGTTGTTTTATCATAAGTTAATGGCATCATTTACCTTAACCATAGCGGTTATCAAACAAGCATTTATAACAGGTGCAGATGAAACATACCTACTAACATTAAGCTTGATAAATCTTGGATTAGAATACTTTTCTGCACTAAAATAAGCGATAGTAATGAAAGCTTATGACTTCAACATTAAAAATTCAACGTTGGCATTTTTCTAAGGTATGCAGGTGATGGAATAGATGAGATCGGATAGGACTATGGTCGTGGTCATTTATTGAACTATATTCGCTTAGTTTCAGCTTGCCAAGCAATGGCAGGTAGTACACAGTACACGTTAGCTAAACTATTTGCCAATATGTACCATATAATGCAGAAGTAAAGAACAACTTTGACTGCGTACCGTTTCTTTATGAAATTATGTACCTATGTATGTATGCGTGCGTGCATACCTATGGCCAAATAGAAGACTAGAAGATTAAGAATTTTCTTCCAAAATAAATTACCTAGAACGCTAAAACTGTCTAACAAATATTTTTTGGCTTGGTTTAGTTTACTATACTATATGCTGTCATTTTGCATCCCTTGTGTAGCGGAAGACATATTTGATTTCCTTGAACATCTCACGTACTTAATTGATTAAAGAATTCTAACATTTTAATAAAATCATGCTGACTCCAAAAAATGTTTTTCCACGTTACCCCAAAATAGGTATCGTGTAGTTTTAAAAATAAATCAACGTCACTTATAAACTAATCTACAAACAGAGAAAACCAGTGATCAATCATGTTCAAAACAATCCAATCTACAAATTATTCATGTTCCAATTATTGATTCTCTGCCTCTGTCTCGAGGCCTGGCCTAGCATAGCAATCGTGGGCTTTTGGTCTTTGAAATTAAAAAAAATAATTTAAAGTTTATATGAATCATTATAAGCACAGCCATTCCATTCCACATAATATACATATTATACACAACTTTGGGGCACAATGATACGACGCTTCCATCATCATCATAATAGAAGAACTTTTTTGCGTCATAACTTTTGATTAAAAAACATGAAAAATATTTATGATATTACAATTATAATATCTCCAGGATGTTCCGCTCCAACGATATTTTCCAGTAAATTCCGAGCATACTTTGTTCATCTTCATTTTAATTTAAACGAAAACAAGTCCACCTCCCCAACTTGTGGTAGTACATAATATTTTTGTATTAATTTATACTACCAAGAAATATGTGGAATACGCAGTGGAGCTGAGCTCAGCAATGCAATGGTTATTTACGTTCTTCATGCTTACCTCCTCTGACTTTAGACCAAACACGAAGACGACCAATGCAGAGAGTTTTGCATGTTCAGGAAAGTTTAGGAGCCTATAGATTAGATGTTTTTGTCTTGCTACTAACTGCTGTTCTTCTGTTCTCTGACCTGATGTTTTTTAAGAGAATAAAATAAACGAATGGTCTATTATGTCTATGCAGTATCATAATATAATAGCGTTGCTAGTAATACGTGAGAGAAGTTTACTGTGAAATACATATATAGTATTTTATATTATGTGGTTTAGTATTAGTCACTCGTGTAATATGCTATGCTCCTGCTGGTGTAATTTTACAGAAATGTCCCATTATTTCGCAAATTTTAAATAATTTAGTATGAGTAGTAGACAGTCCCAATAACGTCTATATTTCTGTATCACGGGACTTTAGTTTACGACACTTTAACAAATAGAAAATATGGTATTACAGGTTCTGGCAAAATGCGTACGTACTACATCCGTTTCACAAAGGAAGTCAACTTTGAAGACAGATTAGAAATTAATTTTGGAAAGGAAAATTTTACGAGGTAATTAATACAAAAAGAGAGATTTTGACAAAAGGAGAGGTCCGCGTATGTGTGATGTGTGGAATAAATAAACGAAAAGGTCTCAAGTTAATCAATCCTTTCAAAGAAAAAAGGTAAGTTCTTTATTTTTTTAAATAAATAATTATTCATTATTTTATTTTAAAGTATAAGGTTGTATTGTGGATAAGTTGAATTAAATTGACGGAATTTTTTTGACACACAAAAAGTGCACTGAGTTAAGTTATAGGAAGCTCAGTACTCTTTGAGTAATTTTTCTCTGTTGAAAGCATTTACAGGGAATACCTTTGACTAAAATGTTTAATTTAGGGTGCTACAATGTGTTTTTTGGAACATGGAATCAACTAATTTTTTTGCGGAATTGACTTTTTTGTGTATTCTAGATTTCCCTTATCAAAATCCAACTGCAACTCAGACACCAAATGAAAAACAAATCGTTTTATTTGTTTGAACAATGAAATGAAATATTTTTCTCGATTCACTCATCCAGAAACTGTGTCCATTCAATCACAATCACAATAGGATGCAATTACTTTTTTCAGCGTAAGCGTAGCTAGCCTTGTCATCAAAGAAGATAAAAAAATAGATTAGTGATGATAAAATTGTGTATGGATTTTTGTTTATTCGTGTTTCGTTTCTGCATGATTCATTAATCGCGCATTGATTAGAAAAAAATTACGTCATCATCTCGACTACTCTCATGGACATCGAGGAAAAGTGTCCGAGGCGTAGCTCTATTATTAGTGGTAGTGTAGTAAGTTTTAGTGTGGACGGTATAGTTTCGATAAAGCCGTCTTAATGTGGAGACGGCTCAGCAGTGGTAAAGGTGCCTTTTCAGAACTAACGAATAATAGTTACGAGCTCGTCGCTACGGAAGAAGACGATTCTGTGAACGAGAACCACAGACTGTTAACAAATGGCTACCGCCGACACGGTGCCTCTGGCAATAATTTTTATCCCGAAAGGGCAACTGGAATAGCTTTAGCAACTACGTCCACCTACGAAGACTCTAATCAAAACCACCAATTCGGAAAGTACTTGCAGAATAATAGAGGAGAAGAACTGATAGCACTGTCGGAAGGCGAAACTTGGAGTCACCAGCCAAACAGGAATCAGTCGAGAAAAATGCTTAGACGCTCCTCAGACCATACGAGTCGAATCAGTTCTGTTGACAATCCAAACTATTGCAGGTATTGCATACTGTAACAGTCAGGGTGGAATAACAATAACATATTTCTTTAAATATTTCCGTACTTGTTCTAACATTTTCTTTTCTAACCAGTGTCAACATGGCCATGAGCGTCGATGACGTTGCGGATGCTGCGAGGACTCCAACTGAAAATCGTAAGGCCAGTAATACCTCGCCATACAACGTCATGAGCACCGCGGATGACCCTCAGGAGTCCAACTCCTGCCTTCATGCTTTTGGCAAATTTTTGCGGTGTACCTTTTGGTGAGTTTCACTTTAGAACTTGAAAGAGTCAAAGTTGAAGCGTTGAAAGCGTATTAATTTTGTTTCTCCTGATGCAGTTGTTGCTTCTGGTGCTTCAAATTATGTTTCGGAAGTCCAGATTTGTGCGAACGCGAAATCGTCATAGGTCGACCAATGCCTGGAAAGTTTCCTCCGAATGTGATAAAAAATCAGAAATATAATATTCTTACATTCATCCCGCTCGTCCTTTTCCAGCAATTTAAATTTTTCCTCAACTTGTACTTCCTGGTGATGGCTTGCAGCCAATTTTTTCCTGACATACAAATTGGATACTGGTACACTTACTGGGGCCCACTGGTATGAATCTAATCAAATTCTTTTTTATGAAAATGTTAAAAATTACAATGAATGGGAGTGAGATTTTGTGTGTTCAATTCTGATTCTTCTACTTTTCAAAGATTTTCGTGCTAACCGTCACTCTTATTCGTGAAGCAATCGATGATCTAAGGCGAAGGAGACGAGATAAAGAGATCAATTCTCAGAAATACACGAAAATTTCTAAAGGGGCTCTGACATACATTCCAAGTTCCAACATCAAGGTATCCTGTGTTCACTCCAGATGGTTGCGTTTTTAATGTGAAAACTAATAATCAAAATCTGTTTTGAAGGTCGGAGATCTCATCATGGTAGAAAAGGACCAGCGCGTTCCTGCTGATATGGTTTTAATACGAACCAGTGACAAGAGCGGCAGATGTTTCATTCGTACTGATCAGCTAGATGGTGAAACGGACTGGAAACCAAGATTACCCATTCTTCAAGAGTATGAGGACGATAGTGACCTATTCAGTCAATCACAAAGCTTTATCGTGTATGCTGAAAAACCTCAGATGGACATCCATTCGTTTGTTGGTACCCTCACGAAGGTACGAAGCCAAAATTATCTGCCTGCAATAGCTGTAAAATCTATGCTTCGATTTCATTATTTATGTAATTGCATTATGATTCTAAAAAGTAATTTTTCATTTTATTTGTGAACAGAAAACAAAGACTGAGGGTGATGAAATACAAACCGAAGAATTCGGTGTCAGTGTGGACAATACTATGTGGGCAAATACCGTACTTGCCGCTGGTAATGCGGTTGGGCTCGTCATCTACACCGGGCGAGAAACGAGAAGCGTCATGAACAACTCTGCACCACGCAGTAAAACTGGATTGATCGATCTCGAGATAAACAATCTTACAAAGGTAATCCATGACGAAAGCAATTTTATACTGAAAATCGTTTGTCTATTTACTCAAGAAAGTGCCTATCCATTGTATTTTCAGATTTTGTTTGTCGCCGTCATAGCTTTGGCCTTCCTCATGATTTGTCTCAAAGGATTCGAAGGACCCTGGCCTCGTTATTGGTTTAGATTCGTTCTTTTGTTCTCGTACATCATTCCCATAAGCTTGAGAGTAAATATGGACATGGCAAAGTCTTACTATGCTTATACGATCCAGCAAGATAAAACTATTGATGGGACTGTCGCCAGGTATTACCATTCGTTTGGTCTATCTTCATTTCGGACTTTGTAAAAAAATATGGCGTACATTTTGATTGTACTGTATTTTTACCATTAGATCAACAACAATCCCAGAGGACCTCGGAAGAATTTCATACTTGCTAACAGATAAAACTGGAACTTTAACACAAAATGAAATGATCTTCAAAAGTTTAATGTTGGCTACAAGCCACGCTGGTACGCCAGAGGAAGTTCGTGACCGGCTGAAACAGGGACTCCTGAAGCAATTTAAACAGGATTTTGACCACTCGAGAGATGATAATGTACATAAAGTCACCGAAACAATGAGAGTTACGGAAGCTGTCAAAGCCCTTGCTATTTGTCATAACGTGACTCCCGTATACGAGGTTTCAGATGAAGATGAAGAGATGGACTACGGAGTGGACCGTGAAGCAACTTATCAGGCATCCAGTCCTGATGAAGTGAGTTTGAATTTAAACATATAATTTTGGAGACATTAAGATAAGCATTTAATTACATATTGTCTAATTTTTTCTGCTTGATAATTTTAAGATTGCTCTTGTCAAGTATGCTAAGGATGTTGGTCTGTCCCTAGTAAGGCGTGATCAGACTGCAATGATCCTCAAGTGCTTCGACATAGGAGTAACATTAGAATACCAAATTCTACAACTATTTCCATTTAGCTCGGAAGCTAAGCGAATGGGTATTATTATAAAGGTAATTTACTTACTCACCATACTATTCTAGTAACATAGATAATACGGTAAAGTCTAGATTAGAATCCTCATTGATTTTATTTGCATCTATCTTTAGGATAAATCAACAGGAGAAATTGTATTTTACCTCAAAGGAGCCGATGGTGTAATGAGAAACATTGTGAGATGCAATGATTGGTTAGATGAGGTAATTGCAAAGTATTTACCTCACACGAACGCTTTAAAGTTCCGGCAATACTTATTTAGTTCCTATTCTATATATTTTTATTATGTTTCTACCATTTAGGCATGCGGAAATATGGCAAGAGAAGGTTTGCGAACCCTGGTTGTGGCTAAGAAAGTCATGAGTCAGAGCGACTATGATGATTTTGAGAAAAAATACAATGCCGCTAACAGCAGCAAAACAGATCGGCAAACACAGGTCTACAAAACAATGTGTAGTATTGAAAATCACATGGATCTACTTTGTATCACTGGAGTTGAAGACACACTCCAAGATAACGTTAAGGTGACCCTCGAAACTCTCCGAAATGCCGGAATAAAAATTTGGATGCTGACGGGTGACAAGCTAGAGACTGCTACCTGTATTGCAAAAAGCTCGAAGCTGGTTTCTTCCCAGCAAGAAATCTATACCTTCAAGGAAATCAGTGACAGGACACAAGCATTTAACGAGCTTAACAATTTCCGAAAGAAAACCGATACTGCCATGGTCATAAAAGGAGAGGCGCTAGAAGTAAGGGATAAATTGAAATATTGCACAAGAGAGATTCTTGCACGTTGCTCGAGGGAGAGAGAGAAATCTTTCCCAACAAAAATTTTGCTATACCATTTTGATTTGTTTTGCAGTTTTGTTTAAAATACTACGAAAGAGATTTCGTAGAACTAGCATGCGGCAGTCCAGTCGTTATTGTTTGCCGATGTTCTCCTACTCAAAAGGCAAGAATGGTCGAACTTGTTCAAAAGACGACTGGAAAAAGAACTGCTGCAATTGGCGATGGTGGTAATGATGTCGCGATGATCCAGTCGGCCGATGTGGGTATTGGTATTGAAGGTTCGTGATTTATCTAATTAGTAATTACATATGTGTTATGTACTCTGTAGTAATTAAATTGTTTTAATAGGCAAGCTTTAAAATTTTCTTTGTTTTGTAACTTCATAATTCAGTTGATGGCCATTACGTGAAACTATAATTTATGAAGCAACTTAATACTTTTTCCACTCAACAGATACGCGACAGTGTACACAATGCTACCGGTATTCGCCCTTGTATTGGATAAGGACTTGCGGGAAGAAGATTTACTTCGTTTCACGGAGCTGTACGCCGAATTAGGCAGAGGGAGATCACTGACGTTGAAAACCTTTTTCCTTTGGGTAATGATCAGCGTGTACCAAGGTAAACTAGTTGTTTCATTCGCTAATGTTTTATGTAAGTAATTGCAGTAAATAATTATTAATAATCGACGTAATCGTGTTTTAGGTGGAATTCTGATGTATGGAGCACTCATCCTTTTCCGTGATGAGTTCATTCACATTGTCTCTATCAGTTTCACGGCATTGATTTTCACGGAGCTAATTATGGTGGCTCTGACCATCAGAAACATGCATAAACTAATGATAGTAGCGGAAGTGTTCTCCTTTCTCATATACGTTGCTTCCCTCATCGTTTTCCGTAATTATTTCGGTAAGAATAATAGCCCTACATTGTATCATTAATTTTATTCGTTTGATTGAATTAATCCAAATGCATCAACCAATGCTGTCTTTGTTCGTTTCCAGATTCCGACTTCATACTTTCCTTCAATTTCATGTGGAAAGTCAGCGTCATTACCCTAATGTCATGTGCTCCAATCTTCCTTCTCAAGTACATTCGACAAGTTTGTGCCCCGCCAAATTATGCAAAGTTGAACTAATTTTTGAGTGTTTTGAATGATTTAAATTAAGTACGACAAACCAATGTTCCTTACGTTTCTACATTTAATTTTAAAAAACTGTAACAATAAACTGTATGCGCGAATGACGGGCTACAAAACATAATACCATGTGATGCAGATGAATGCAAAAACGGTAACTTTAATGATGTACGGTTATTTTCATAAATGTTTAGTTCTAATAATGTTTCAATTCGTGCGGACTTAATACACATACAATAAAAATTATGTAACTAGCTTTCAACAAAAAGCCGCATTATATTGCATGTAAAATATAAATTATACTTTATTGTAAACAGAATCGAAAGCAACTTGTATTTTAATGTGTATCGCTGTTGCTGAATATCCTGCTGTACCTGCATTTAATTTGTGTCGAAAATCGATCAATTTCACTGTATCAGCCATAGTAAATCATATTACAGAGTCGCCTAACCGTAAAAAAATATATATATGTATACATTAGTTGTGCACTAGATATAGATTGAAAGTGTGATATCCAGCTTTTAAGTCATTCTTGGTTGTCAATAATTTGTCCCGTGTAATGAAATGTGTGTGCACTGATTTCGCTGTAATAATATCATTACTAATCTAGTTAACGCTCATGTATTCAATTTTGTGGATAACCTTTTTTGTTCGTTGTATTCAAGTCTGATTCTATTTAACATATTGTATTAATTACCTAATGTAGGTGTCTTATGATGATAAAAGTAACTAATTTTAAAGCTAGAATTACGAATTAAAATCTAATACTGGATTACTTGAGTGATGTATTCATCTTCCACGACATTCTGTTTCTTTTACTACCTGTTGTACTTACCCAAAAATAAATCCTTGTAGAAAATTACGCCTTTCTTCATTCTTTCTTTTCATTTTAAAAGCAAGCATATTGCATTCTTCTCTTGTCACACAAAACTCAATTTAACATTATATAAAAATTTATTAAGCCTAAACTTTAGGCCTGAAGACGTTCTGGCAATATATAGGCATACTTATTGGTTGTAAGGCGCTGTTGTGGAAAATAGAGAAACAAGACGTGGTACGTGTGTGGGAGTATGGGGAAAGCAAATATATCGAGAGAAAGTAAGAAACAGGAAAGAGTGAAGCACTTTTCATGGCATCTCGTCTCAACAACCTCGCCATCATCATCTAGATAGGAGCGTGCTACGACAACGGCAACACCATTATGATTACGACAATGATGTTGTTGATGATGGTGAGATGTCGGGCCGAAATATCTGATGGCATATTGGCACCTATCACATCACTACTGACTCCCAAAGCCAAATCCTGCCAGCTGGAGTATATATTACATGAATCCATGAATGGATGTGGTTGCATGGCATCGCAGGAGAAAGCGTCTAACATTGCCCCTTGTAGTCTTGGTCTTGGGCGTCTTCAATTCATATGTACAAAATTCTATCCTCACTCCTCACTATTTCCTCTCGTCTGTGAAATGTGAAATTTGAGGAGCATTACACATAATCATAGCTCACACTTCTTCTAACAATGAATCGCTGTGAAAAGCCAAAGCCAACCACACACATGTACAATATTTAGATGAAGGAAAACTACAACGCTTGTGATAAAAAAACACTGCTCATGCAAAAACACCGACCGACCGACCACCACCACCGTTGCTGTACAAATGGTGAAAGGAGGAAAAGAAGCTTTTTTTCTGATGGAAAGCGTCGCTTCCAGCTTGCAAGAAGCGATGCGATGTGATGCCAGGTGAAACGTATGGACAGAATCCGGCTCTCATACTTTCATTCCATCGCTAGTCATGCTTCACATCACACAACAACAAAATATTCTCTCTCTCTAAAACTATAACTGCAGAAGACCTCATTTTAGCGAGCATACAGCTACATCAACATCAAAATAAATAACAATTTTCATCATTAACTGACAGCATTCCTTCCTCGTTTATTGGGGACTATCCATCAATATTATTGGTAGAAAAGAAATAAATTGCACATCAAAGTAGGAGGATATATTTTCTTGAAGTCAAATTAGATTCCCTGCATTCCCCCATTTTTTGTTTGTCATTTTCTTACAAATTAGTTAATGTGTGTTTTTTTACCTTTTTGGTTCGGTTGGTTGATAGTCGTTAAGTCGAGTCGAGGGAGTGTAGAAGTAGTCGTCATTTCTGAAGCCTAGCCGAAAAGTTTGCAGTTTCTTCTCATCTTTTATTCTCGTAATCTTCCTTTGTGAAACAAAAAGTTCCCCGCTTTTCAGAGAAAAGTCAAGGCTTTGTCAAAATCCTTTTTTTTAAGGGAAAAGAGAAAACAACGGGTCACACACAACCACGTAAATAGTAGAGTGGGAGTCTATAGTTTTTTAT
>JAHZNI010004289.1:0-12573 GCA_027744415.1 Seira ritae | reverse complement strand
CTCGTATCGTAGTATCACGCATCATTGTCATTTATATCAGGCACCTCATTGATTTGATGATGTTTAGGTTGGGAAAGTTGTGTTCGCTCAGACCTTGATGAGACTCATGGTCGTTCCATTCCAACAGAAGGACAGTAATCCTTATGTTCGCCGAGTAGTGGATTTTTTCTATTTACTTTTGGCATGGGATCGATGGAAGGAAGGGGAGGGCTCTCCCATGAAAGTATCTCCTGATGAAAGTTTCATGAGTGTAGCGAGCAATGCAACGCTGAACTCGACCTTTGGAGAAGAGGATGGATCTGGTGCACTTCCTATGCTTATCTTGAAGCAATGCGAAAAGGTGTGGATATATATTACTTTAATAACAAAAAATATATAACTTATTCAGTGAAATGAAATGAAAGTCAGGAATCAGGTATTATTGGCTTCTTTGTCATTTCAGTATTCCAACGAATCAAGGCTGCAGATCAGGCTTAGGATTATGCAGACTGTGGCAAAGATTATTCCAGACATAGTTTCTATCTCTGAGATGGGGAAACGTTTCAGGCAAAAATGTGTGAGAATGCTTTTCACCAGATCAAGGGTAATTGGTTTGCATTTTTCTTAATAAAGGTCATGATTCATGATTAATACTCAAGTAAGCTGAAACTTACTCTTGGCTTTTGTTTTTTTCACGGCACAGGACAAGTCTGATCAAATTCGTGCGTTATCTGTGAAAATACTCTCATCTTTCATGGGAGAGCACTTGCCTTTTCAAACCCAAATTGGCGATAGTGAGCTATACACTTTCAGTTATTTAATTATTCTAACGAGGTGGGGCGACATGTTTATAAGTTACCACTATCTACAGCATTTTTTTTAATTTGTGTGATTTAGTTGTTGTGGATCGGATGGCCTTTGATCCTTCCGCAACGGTGAGAGCTGAAGCGGTGTCGTCGATTAAAGTCTCCGATGATGTCATAGAGCACATCATTGAGCGTGCGGGTGACCCATTCCCAACTGTCAGGGCCGCAGCGCTGAATAGAATAACAAGCTCTATAAGTTTATATGGTTTAACGCTGGAGATGAGAGAAGCCATTTTGGAATTCAATGCTAACGGAGAAAACCGTATGATCATTTTTACGAAGCATAATTTTAAAAAAAATAGTTCCGTTTAATCGATCTTTGTTATAAGTGCGTAGTGACGTAGTGCAGAGTTATAGTTTCTCTTTTATTTTAGCCAAAAGTATTCAGAAAGCAATGAACAACTTGTTAAGAAATTGGCTGGAGTTCTTGAAAGGGGATCCGACAGAACTTCTTCGGGTTTTAAATGCACGGAAACGAGTCAAACTTTGCCGAAAGACGCTTGATTTGCTCTACAAGTAAGTTATGTCATTTATGGTTGTGTAGCGAAATAGGTATGTTTATTACGACACGTCTATTTCGGAAACCAGAATAAGGCTTTTTCTTGTAAACTTGTAACGCAACTAGTAAAAGCTAACCGTTGTGCATTATAAATTACACAATTTGTTTACAGTCAGGAGCCGGAAGAGGCATTCGAAAAGATTGCTACACCCGTTCTGAAAGGGGAAAAATATCCTGACGATAGCTTGTGTGTAGAAATCACGTTTATTTGGTTGTACATGCATGAAAGGTTCAACAAGGAGCCATATATAATGAAAAAGTTAGCCCTGTCGGTAGATGAGATGATTGAGTACATCACGGAATATATTGATGTCATTGAAGAAGAGGAGGGATTGAGTGTAGATGATTTAGAATACCGCGGCTGGATGCTGGGGGACCTTTTGAACATCCTTTGTTTCTTGCCTGTGGAAGAAGCTGAAAGGTGCGTTGTTTCATAATCCTGTGAACTATGAAGTACATATTAAAAACTAGATTATATTTGGCGAATGATTATTGATTAATTCGAGGATGATAATTAGCTTTATTTGTGTTCTCATTCACAGACTCGCAATCATAAGGTTTTTGCCGGATCTCTATTCCAAGAAGAAATTAATGGATGTCAGAAATAGTTCCCTAGCTATTAAACTCATAAAGATCTGCGCTGACATTAATGATGAGACGCATTTGATCAATGTTGTAAATAGTATCCTCGACTCTGAAAGGATAAGCTCCTCTCGGTCTAGATTAATAACTCCGAGACAAAACGATAATGAAAATGAAGTTCGAGATGTGCATGATTTGAAAGTTGAAGTATGTCGATGTCTTAAATATTATTGATTCCCGTTTTTCATCATTATTAATGGGCTAAAATATTAATGTTTTAGATGGCAGTTTTAAGACACCAATCGAAAAAACTCGAGCAAAGCCGAGATGTTGCTGTGAAAATGGGTGACATGTACAAAGCGCAAGAATGCCAAGATCAAATAGACAAGATGGAGAAAAATATAATAGAGCTCAGAGAAAAAATCGACGCAGTTGACGAGGGTCTCAATTCCACTATTTCATCTGAGACTCAAGAGGACCAGGAAGAAAGATGGATATTTTCCGATGAGACAATGCTAATGACGATTTCCATGGTGAAGACAAACATACTTCAAGTAGGCCACGTTTCTGACTTTTCCCGAACCTTTTATGAGATGTACGTTACCAAGGCGGTGGTACACTGTCGATCTGCGGAAGTGAGAGCACAGGCTTTAGAACTCATGTGCATTGTTGCTCTCAGCATTGAGTCAGAATGTGCGAAAGCAGCTGGGTATAGTCTTGTGGTGAGTTCATTGTATGAATCATTTTATTCAGCCCATATAAGTCTTAGTTAGTGGGGGCTACTATGAAGGTTTAAGAACCTATATGCTAACATTCTTTTCATTTGCAGGGTTTAATACGCGACAAGGAAGTTGTAAAAATTACTGCTTTAAAATGCTTGTATGATCTCGTCCTTCGATATTCCTTCGCGAAGTTAGGAGGTATTACAAATTACAGTGTTATAATACTAAAGCAAGGCAGGTTTTGGCGAATCTCTCCTACGATGTTTGATATTTTTTAGAATACCCTGGAGTCAAAGGGATTTTGATGGGACAACAAGCCGAAAAATTAAGCTTAGGCAATGACAATCCTAATCTCTTGAAATCATTCCTTCTGTCGTACGTGAACTCGAATGTAAGGAGATGCGATAAAAATCGAATCAACATTAAATTCAATTAAATTATTTTCTTTTAAAAATTTAAAGTTGTTCAAACCCAAACAATAGTTCTCTTAAATTTTAAAATTCTCGTCATATAACAATTTTGAGGATGAAATTATTTGTATTTATTTTTACAGAACCAAAGGCTTGTCAAAGTATCCGTTGCGGGAATCCTAAAACTTTTGTTTAAAAAGGAGCTAACAAAATCCTCCAAGTTGATATCGGAATTGATAAGGAAGTGGGCCATTCCAATGCATGACTTAAAGGTTAGATTTAAGGATGTTGAAGTTATGATCCGGATGTATGCTACTATCGGGGAGAGCGAAGCAATCGAAGTAGCCAAATGTCTAGTTACATGTATCCGAAAAACCATCATGGAAATCCGATCGAAGTCGGAATTCACCGATGACACGCCCCATCCGGACATCGATCAAATAACTAGTTTGATATTAAAAGCTACAGAACCCTCCCGTCTTGTTGAATTTGAATTTCTTCGACCTTATGTAAATTCCACTTGATTTCTATTATTACAAAAATTTGTAATCTATATTGATCTCAAGAAAGCTCATAAATTACTGGTATTGTGTTTCAAAATCGTTTTAGATTGGCCATGAAGCGATTGCTGAGTCAGCATTGACGGAGCTCCGTAAAATGGATTTAAGTAACGAAGAGAGGATTCACTATGTTAAATTGCTGAAACTATTGAACCTTCAACAATGTCCTAAGGAATCTTTAAGCCGATTGAAACACACGACCCAAGAATTGATTGCGGTACGGTTAACAATTTTTCTAGTGTTAGAATTGTGAGAGGTAACATTTACTATGTATATCTTCATGTTAACTCTTTACAGGAAGCGTATACCAGACAGATCAGTACGTTATTAACGGGATTTTCCCACTACATTGATTCTTTGGCACTGGGAAACGACGATGACATTGAAGATGCTCATCGGGATGCTTTTGAAGATGACGAATAGGAACGATTTTTACGATAATGTAAGTTAATAATAGATTATTTTATGTAAAAACTTTTTGTACGATGCATAATAATATTTTTAAAAACGAATTTTTATAACTTTGTAAAGGTCATTTAAGAACACTTTGTAAATGTAGGCTTTTTGGTCCTTAGTTTGAAATGTACAAAAAATCTGTCACTGCCATTTTATATTTAGTTTATGAATTCATAATTGTTTAAATGATAATTGTTCAAGATAAGTTTAAATCGGACGTATTTGTTGTACATTTTTGGTTTATACCTAATGTCTAAATTTCTTAGAGTTTGTTCAGCAATAATGCCTGAAAATGATCAATAAATGTTTGAATTGTTATTGTTCTTCAAGTTCAAGTTATGTTAGTAAATTTTTGGTGATCTCGATTAACAAAATCTTTCAAAATCAATCAAATTGTCAAGCAAAGGCTTCGGAATTAAAATGTTTCGTCTAAAACTGCACATACTTTCAGATAGGGTTTCACATTATTGGGCATTTTGGAAATCGACGAACTTTTTCTGAGCTAGTATTATGCATGCTTTTATAAGCAAAAGAAATGCACATAGATTTCGCTACTTAATAGAAGATCTATGCATCCATGATAGATAAATTAGTTAGTCGTAGTAGCACCTCCATGAATGAGCCAAAGAACAAAGGAAGGCCCATCACCATGGAGCAATTATCGTGAGGCATCCCTCATGTTTCGCAATTCCCAAATCACCCCTCACAGATGCATATCCCCCTTCTTCCATGCCCTTGGTGGTGTCTACATCAAAACACGTTCCTCAAATCAGCGACATGATATATTATATACCCAGTACCGTAATCAATAACTTTAGATATAATAATCTCCAACTTTAATTCTGCAAATGTGGACTACCTATTTAGATTAACTTTTACATTAAATACGCATGGGATTAAATCATCCGAAATGAAAAAGAAACGGGGGTAGATATTTTATTAAATTGTTAAAAAAAATTATCCAACAGCTTTTAATTTTTAACGCATCCCAAATAAATACTTATTAATAATATATAAAATATATACATATGCATACACAGTGTATTGCATTTTCTTGTTTTTTCATCTTACATCCTACTGTCTTGCATTTTCATTTTAATTACACATCTACTCGAACATACGTAAATCCAATGCCATCTTCAAATGAGAACAAAGTGTACTTGAGATCATTCAAGCCATCGGAAGCAAATCTTTCCTCGGCGGTTTCACATAGTTGGTCGTTATCGCCTGATGCCTCCTTCTGCAAATTAATTTAAGAAAAGAGCGAAAAAGGGCTTGAACAAAGCGAAAACAGAAATACAACTGTGATGGGAAGTTTTTATCAATCTTATACCACATGAGGTATCATCTTATAGGAGCTAATTGAGGGATTGAATCTCAAAACAGTCAAGTTGCGGCTCTTAACCCTTTTCCAAAGATCGTCGTCTTCTCCGCCCCAACCATGATATGAATTAGAATGGCCATTAATTTGCTCAAATTGCTTTGCCGACATTGACACTACTCCTCCCAGAACCTCATCATAGCTCAAGAGGTACCTGTCGTGAAAAGATATTATTGGAAAGAAATTGAAGTTAGCCTTTTTGCGGATCACCAAAGAATAATTTAAAGTCACTCGGCTTAATTTAGGCAATTCTCGATTGGAAAGCACAGACCTCCAAGAATTTGTAGCTGCACACATATGCCTTGGTGACTTGGTACATCCGTAAATATTCTCAAGGTTCTCCGGAAGCTGGTCCACATCATGAAAAATGTAACAATGGCTTGGGAATCGCTTTTGCGATTCAGCAAATCCAACATTAAACAATTTCGCTCTATTGAATTTCCCACTGTTCGCCTGTTCCACGACCACGATTCGATAAGACACTTTTTGCAACTTCAAAAAGGGATGGATATGGGAAATAAACTGTTTTAGTTGATGAAGTCGATTTCGATAGGGTACCACAACTGTCACATTATGAACTGGATTGCATGACGTTGGCGTCCAAGAAGACTCATGTGGGAAGCCTCTTTCCGTCAATTTTTGTCGAAAAGCTGCCGTTTCCGCATCTTCATCTGCTGCATCTGGAAATAAGGATTCAAATCTTGCATCATGTCTAAAGGCTCGCCAATCTTCGATTTCAAAATGGGGTATTAAGGGACAGTTTGATTTTCCTGCAGTGAGATTTTTCGGTTCAAAAGTCAGCCATATATCGTTGTTAGTTTGATCAACGTAACTATAACCCGATAGGTGGTAATTATAAAATAAAATGCACTTTACAAGGAAATATGTAAGCAAAGCTCTTGGGATCAAAGCCCGATTAAACTTTACATGAAAACGAGAAAGTAACATTTTAAAAATAATTTTCACTTATTTTTTGCACCATTGGTTTTTCATAGTCACCAAAATCGTCTACTACGAACGGCAGCGTCTTTGTTGAATTACAAAAAAATATATAATAATAATAATATATATATGGCATTACACCATATATATTCCCTTGGAAACTGATAATAAACTTCTCTGGAGATCGAGCCTGACTTCCCGTTTACACATTAGCCGAGACAAGTACACATTTTTGATTAATTAACTTGAAATCACTGCTCGTTATTTGTTTCAATCATATTTTATACTTTTTCTTATTGCGGCTAAAAGGTTTTGTATGCAGCTATTGCTGCTCATGTGCATAATTCTTTGCGTTTACATATTTTCGAGATGAAATAGAATAGAAGTGTCTGTGCCGCTACTGCTAATCAAAAACCCTAGAAAATTCCTACAGACCGACGCGCATCATTTCAATTTTAATTAGCGCTGATGTGGGTGGCGGAAAGGACTCATTTAAGGGCTTATCTATCAATAGTAGCAATGCCGAAGAGAAGAAAGACACGGATTTTTAGTTTTGTAAGTCTGTGTCTTCTGTATAAAGCCTAAATCAAAGTTGCTAAATATATATTTGTGCATGCAGGAGAGTTTTGTAAAAATCTAAAATATCTGGCCCGCCAAAT
This sequence comes from Seira ritae, assembly GCA_027744415.1. NCBI lineage: Eukaryota > Metazoa > Arthropoda > Collembola > Entomobryomorpha > Entomobryidae > Seira > Seira ritae. Next base: position 5,457 of record JAHZNI010004289.1, on the reverse strand, counting down.
AGGTGATTCATGATCCGGTTAAGTGTTAGATGTTGCATTTCTTTTCTCCTTTCCGATTATAGTCAAAGATGAAATTGGGTTTGGGTGTTTACATCGCTGGTTTGGGAAACGTGTCTTGGTGGGGAAACCACCAAGGACATTAGGGGAGGAATTGATGAGGGGCGATTTGGGAACATGCGGAAGGTCTCAGCTCCATGGTGATGGGTTGGTGACCCACTCCGTGCAGATGGAGACGTTACAATCATCGATCTTCTGCAATAGTTGCCAAATCTACGGGGGGGATATGCAACAGAATTCATTGTATAGAAGACAATTGATACTGTTACAAGACGGGGACAAAGTAGGTTTCGATGACCCTGTTTGTGACTCAAAGATGAAGCCCATATATAATAAACTTGTATAGGCCGATTTTATCTTATATATCTGATTATCGCCGATTTATGTATGCCTATATTCATCGTTAAACCACAAAAGATGCTTTCTAGTTGAATTCATGCCGATGATGTGATGATGAATCAATTACAATAAATTAGACTGTTGATATAATGTTCATGGCCTGACCCAACCGTAATTTGCGCAACTTAATGCAAATGTACTCGAAACGAAAGCTTTTTCCCTATGCATTTTTTTATCTGAGAAGTTGCTCTTCTTGAATTCTATATGAGTGCAAGTTGGAGAACTCACGCAAAATGAAAGTTTTCAATGCCTTCTTTTGCTTTTAATTCAAGCTGGGATATACTAGCAACATCAAGTGCTATTAGCCAAAGTCTGGAGAAATATGTATGAAGACCAAAACCAAACCTACGATAATATTTTTATGAAATTCTCTTTACTTTAAAGCAGTATAAATAGCGAAGAATTCGATATTCGTCTTATTAAAATATAAACATGGAATGATAAATGTAAAGATGAAATATACAAAATTAAAAGTTATCTATTTTAGGAACTTTCGATAAAATATTATATCGTGTTGATAAGTTTAATGTATTCAAACAATGATGATGGGGTTTTAATAAGGTTTTTACATTGTTTGTGACACCATGCATATTATTACCATTCACAATCGTGGAAGGATTCTATCAACAAACCAATAGAGAGACAATAAGCATTCAATTTTTTAATTCACGCTTTAAAGTATAGGTAGTCATAGTAAATTCTTAAGGTTTTCTCCCAATGGAACTGGCTAGGATTCAAATATTGATTATAAACTTCTATTGATTCTATTGATTTTCATTTGGTTGGTGTTGGGCTGGTACTGCCTGTCTTCATGAATTAAATGAATTATTAAATGAATTACTTATATGAACAGAAACGCGTGTTTAAATCCCAGTCAATCACTTCTCATAGAGCTTCGGCCGCGGCAACATTTATAATTTGATATTACATAATATGCCTGCATGAAAAGTAACTAACAGAACGATTATGCAGTTTCAGAAAATTCTACAATCAATGCAATTAGTCGTAAGTTAGATAAATTATCATTATGGTAACAACTGTTATGGCGGCTGTGGCTCCTGTAAGCAAAATTGGTGGAGAAAATGCATTATGATGCGACACGATTATTACAAATAGATACTCCAATATAATTCTTCATGAAATTGGTATATTTTATGCATAATTTTGGCTCATAATCGATATCTTGGCCAATTTCAACCATGAAGTGGACGACAAAAGTTAATCAAACTTCAACCTTTACAAAATTTTATAATCGTTTAGGTTTACATATGTGAATTGTATGCTCATGTCCGCTTCCTATTTTTCAGTTTCATTCAGGGAAATATGATCGGTGTCGATATGATTTTAGATAACACTAGAAAAATCAATTATTTAGCGGATAATTAACAGTACATACCGTGCATGAAGATAGTCTTACCATTCCGAACAGTTTTGACAACAACTAAATAATTTTTGACATGCAAATCCAGACCTGTAGTATGATCTGACGATAGTCCTACAAATTCTGATTTTGATTTCAGTTTTGATTGAAACTTTTTCCAGTATTTATTTCATTCAAAATCAGAATTATTTTAAAATGAGCCGATTGACCCTAAATTTATGAGGATGAGAGCAAAAATATCTTGCAATCTATGTTGCAAAAATCCCTTGACATCCTGCTATAATACATTCCGTTTCATGTATCCCCATGTCCTACATTGGGACCCTTCCAGCTCTACGATATCCTGGAGGGGGGATAATTTTGGAACATGTCGACTTTGGTGCTTCGTTATCTCACTGTCATGTACTTTAATTGGACTAGGCTCACTCATACTGAGCGTTATATTTGCTTCAAGGCTTCCTAATATAAACGTAATGTTTTCAACAGTTCTAATTCCAATTGATATCTTCATCTGTGGCACAGCTTGGGTCAACTACAGATATGGGGACGATCTTGTGCTGGCGTTTCAGCGCATGTCAGTAATTCTCCGTCGATATGGAGGTAAGTCCGTGATTTAATTAATGATTAATTTTATGGCCAGGCGAATTATAAACGTCTTTAATTCCCCCAGAAACACGTATTGACATCTGTGGCTTTTCCAACAAGGACAAAATGTGGCTCCACATCAGCAGGTTCTTGGCTTTCATGCCAAAATCATTAATCATGACACCATTTTTCATCCCCGCTTTCGCCGTCGTGGAGAACATTGACCCATATTACAACGTCGTCCAGATTCTGTTTCCATGCGGCAAAGGTGATCAGCATCAACATGAATTCTGCGGTGACGCCACCTTTCAATGGGTCACATTTTTCATCAGATACATTTTGTCCACCGTTAGTGTTTTGGAATGTGTACGCTCATTCTGCACCAGTGTCATAATCCTTTTCCTTTGGCTTGAAATGCAAGCAAAATCTCTTGAGCTTCTCAGTAACTTTGCATTTTTCAACGACTTTCATTTCTGCAAACTATACCTGAGATTTCAGATTGCTTTGAAAACATGGGGAAATGCTTTGGCTCAGTGGATTCAAATTTTAATGGGATCCATGTTTTTCATGATTGTTTCCACAATTGTAGGAAGCATCAATTATGTTGGTTCCACTCCAATCACAATTTACTGGTTCATGCCAACTTGTGCTTTCAACAATTTATCAATCGTCTACACAATATTTCCCTTCATTATGGATTGCCACGCGGATACGAAATTGATGATTACGAGATATCTTCACGGGGTCAAGGATAATACATCAGCTTGGACTAGGAAACTGCAATGGAGAATTGTTCGTAGCATGAGGCCGATATATCTGAAATGTGGAGAGACGCTTGTGCTGAAAAGCGATTCAAAAGCGACATTTTACAACTCCATCGTGCTCAGAACTGTAGAGGCACTCCTCCTTTCCCGGAGAGTCTAGCCGCTGCATAGATTAAAATACTTAGGATTTTTAATGAACAATAAATTTATTGTTGGAATTAAATAATTCTCTGACAATTTCTCACCATTCTCATTCTCACAAGCATAATTCGCATGAATTCGACAAAAATACCTTCATTAAGAACTTATTCATATCTTCGTATAATATTCATGCTATGGATAGTTATCGTTATCACTTTGCTTTATATTATGATTCCCAGTTTGCACATTTAACATTTCAGCAAAATAAGATCTCAAGTTAAATTATATAATAACGATTGTCCGTCTGCTTACTACAGCTACACCTGTCTCGGCTTTGCACCTGTTTGTGATGATTTTTAACGTATCGAGATAAGGCGACCTTGAGTCCGAACACAAGAGTGCTGTGAGGTTGCTTTTGTTATAAACCATCTACTCTAAGGATCGTGAACGGGACCAGATGTATTATTTAAATGCATAGCTCACCGTCATTGAAAGTAGAAGTGTCAATTATGCGATGACGATGAGTTTCCCATCTCATTATTGCATTCCATTCTTTCGTAATTAAGATAAGAACATGTGAAATTGCAATTTTGAGATTCAAAGCATTTCATCTTCGTATTCCAATCATAAAAGATCATTTATGGTTGCATTGCCGTTTGAGTTTCAATAATTACGATTAAATTGGCTAAGCGTAATAAAAGGTTCTAGATACGATGTTCTTCTTTGTTTGTACCGCTGTGTTGGTTGCGCTTTTCCTCGGAGGAAAGCTTACAAAGGACATTTTTCCGAGACGTAAGTCTTCAATAAAGATTTTACGAGCTTGTTCGTTCTTTTTCTACATCCATAAATTAAATGTCTGATTTCCGGCAGCACTGAAAGTTTGGTTGCTCACCAAAGCCATATCAAACTGGATGAAAAGTAGACCGACAAGAGTTGGCATAGTGGTGAAGAGTGGCGAGAAAAAGGGAATAGAGGAAACAGGAATCATACCTGGGGAAAATGAAGTTTTGGTTGAGCGACCCATTCAAATTAGCAATTCAGTTGTAAGGAATTAAATGCATGAAACTATCCCTACCAAATATAAAATTTAATAAACTTCTGTCCACATTTACTTTGAAACATTAAAAATCGCAGTTTCGAGATGAACATTCAATCTACGGAACAGACGAAAATGGTCGGGGTGTATACGTCAAGATTACAAGACTACCGAACAACCATTCTCAAGCTGACGTCGTACTTAACTTGAAAGATGAAGTTTACCATGGTATACGTTAATTTGATTTGGGAAGTTAAATTAAGAGGGTTTCCCTTTTTAAAACTATTCCATTTATGTATTTTTTCAGTATCATTCCAAGGAGAAACGCCAAATAACCAAGAGTTCAGTCTTGGAAATTTGAAAATGGAAATGGCTGAGCCCTTCCGAGTCTGGAGGGTTTGGTATAATGGAGTTATGACGTGAGATACCCCTTTTAGCAAATACATTACAAATACAACAGGCTAAGTATTTGATTAACATTTAGTACTTGAAACAGATACGAATCAACAAAGAACCCAAAGAAAAACCTTGTTCACGTCGCATTTAACTTTATGTACGTAAGGATTAATGGCGTCTCGCATCATACTACTTCTAATGTTGTATTGCGTATTAAAAGAAATTGTTAACGTTTTTAGATGGAAAGCCCTGGATAGTCCATCGGATAGCCGGAAGAATGCAAATGCTAATTTACTCGCTAGTTTCTTCAGCTCAAATGGTTTATTCGGAGAAAACCTTCCATATTTGCTCAAGATGCTCCCAGAAAAATACTCCCAAATGGGTACCCTGCATGGGACCCTTTGTATAAATCCCCCTGGTGACAGTTCAAATGCTGAAGAAGAGCCGACTGAACTTTATCTTCATGGCTTTAGAATAAGGGAGCTTGCATGTACCTCAGACGCTTCAGCAATGTCGGACATATTTCCTGTTCGAAAGGCTGAAAACTCAGATAGATCAATGGAGACCGGTTCAATGAGGCGCACTGAATTTTTTGGAATTGGAGAAAGTGGAGATGGATTTATACTTAGTGGATACAATGGTAGATTTCTTTAAAAAATTTTACATAAATATGTTTCAAATTCAAAATTGTCCGATAG